>CAUJRU010000343.1:0-216562 GCA_963277665.1 Viscum album
CTTCACAAAAGTTCACTTTTATTCACTTATTAATAAAGAATGCTTCCTTCCCTTTATGAAAATGTAATTATTAATCAGACGAATTTATGTATGGATTTTATTTGTGGTCAAATGATTTTTATTGGTTGAAAATGGTGATCAATAAGATATGAAGATTTCATTAATGTCAATATGATGAAGAATTTTAAAAGTTAATTGATCTTCGATAAAATGATCGAGTCTTAATAGTCCAAGAAATATGTCAATGGTTTGAAGACTTTGAGTTTCATGATGATTTCTATGGAAAATTTATGGATTCCTTTCAGTTGATTCTAAGATAATTGTTATGGATTCCTTCATGGTGATGCCTATATAATTGTAATAGATTCATAGCATTGAATGCCATGCTTGAGAAATTCTCCATGTTGTCAAATCAGATGATTGTTGAACTCTTTATATATTCAAATACATGTGTTAATGGTGATACATTATTTTTAAAAATATATGAAAGAGATGTTTTAGAATAAATTAATTTCTTTTGAATTCAAATTTCAAAAAGAGTAGAAGATGAGGTGTCATTGAAGTAGTCCATGAAATATTTCATTATTGCAAGTCAATCATGAAAGAGATAACATAAAAGATATATCTTCATGAATAATAATCTAGATGAATATGAAAAATATTATTATTCATCAAAGATAAATTATATTTAATGAGGGGATGTTTTTAAGTGGCATATGTTGAGGATGGATTGTAAAATTTTGGTTTACATAGATTTATTGTAAATCGCATTTTTATGGGGTCAATTTTAAAAATATGGGCTTGATTAATATAGAGAACCCCCAAACTTGTTTTTTTTATTTGAGAAAAAGAAGTGGGATCACTGTTCATGTTCATAAATTATGGAAAACATAGTGGTCATCCAATTTTCTTAATCCACACCATTCGTCACATCCCGCTCCCAGGTGATTTATATTTTTTTTGTCCGATCTCCCATAGAATTTGAATTCAAAATGAGGAACACATTTATCCCATAGTAATTTCATATATTGGGAATGATGGAAAAGTGATTAATGTGAAACTTACTGAAAATTGAATGTGCATTATAGATAAAATGTTTCCCCCCAAATAAAATTAGATGTGCAAAGATAAAAAGTAAGTAGAAAATATTAAGTTGACACCATAATTTTTTTTTGTGGAAACCCAACAAGGAAAATACCATGGAAACTATTCTAAAATGAGGGATATGATAAAATCAATATGTACATGGTAGAGCATCCCCAAAAATAGAAGGTATCTCAAAAGTAATACTCAGTAATAAAATTAGTGAATCAAAGAGGAAGAGCAATAAAGATGATCTTCAATGAAATAAGATCATCAAATGGGAGTTTCTCTTGGTGTTTTTGATGTTAGTGTTTCTTGAGACCAAGAACGACCTCTGCTTTTATAAAAAACCCATGACGTCAAAATACATCTTCACGTCAACTTTCTCCACGTGATGATGTAAAACGTGTAACCCAAAACCACGTCATTTTAAAAAATCTGTAAGTGGCCCATGTTTTTTCCATCACTCGGTGAGCCATATGAGGCCTCCAAATTTTATTTATGTGGTCTCTAGATGAGGATGCTCCCAACAAACTCCCCCTATGACTCTAGTGGGGATCACTTCCAACCCTACAATCAGTCAGCAAGTCTCAAATTTTCTTCGGGGTAAACTCACGGTCAACATGTCTGAACTGTTGTCATAAGTGTGTATCTTCTCAATATCTAACTGTATTTAATCAAAGGAATTGTAGATCCAAGGATATCAAACATCGGTATGATTCAACCTTCAATGAACAGTGGAATTCTTTTTCAAACAAACAGCACGATGACTATTACAAAATAAAACAAACCTGCCCTAATTTGAATTGATCTCTCGAATAAAATTTTTCATCCACAAAAAAATATTTTCAAACCTTTGTAGCTATAATATACTTTGAATCATTGGTAAATAAAGAAAAACATCTCTACAATCTAGACTTCAAAGATACAACTCCCCCTATAAAAGTGATCAAATATCCTGAAGTAGACTTCCTCGAATCAATATATCCAGCCATATCTGAATCTATAAATCCATCAATCATAGGTTTACCTTTTCCAAAACACAATCTCGGATCAGAAGTACCACGAAGATAACGAAAAATGTACTTCACTTCTCCCCAATTCTCTATGCCTAGATTTGACATAAAATGACTAAACACACCAACTACATGAGCTATATCAGATCTAGTACATACCATCTCATACATCAAACTTCCAACGAAAGATGAATAAGGTATGTATTGCATCTCCTATCTCTTCATCATCATAAGGTGACTGAATGGTGATAAGATACAAATTTAATGCGCGAGGAGTATGAAACACTTTAGCTCTATATATATAAAATCTCTGAATAACATTCTCAATGTATCTCTCCTGAGATAACCCCAATTTCTTTGACTTCCTATCATGGGAGATCATCATTCCCAGAATCTATCATGTTTTCCCCAAGTATTTCATCACAAAATACTGATAAAGAGACTTCTTCAATGTATCAATTCTAGAATTATCATGTAAAAATGAGAATATCACCTATATAAAGAAATTTTATAATAAAATAATCACCAATAAATCTCTGAACATAATCTAAATGATCAGAAGATGTATTCCCGAATCCCTAATGAGAAATGATAGATTAAAACTTATTATAAAACTACCTCGGATCTTGATTTAAAAAATAAAAACTCTTCATCAACCTGCAGACATGATTTTCTTTACCTATTTCAACAAAACCCTAGGGTTCCTTCATATAAACATCCTCCTCTAAATCTCCATGGAGGAAAGTTGTCTTCATATCCATCAGCTTAATCTATAGTTCCAAACTAACATCCAATCCCAGAATAACCCGAATGGAAGAAATTTTGACAACATGTGAGAAAATATATCAAAATTAATACATTTTTTCAGATGGAAGGCTTTAACAAATAACCACGACTTATATCATGGAAGAAAACTAGATTCTTCATTTTAATCCAATCAATACATTAATTTTGAAAATATATATTACCTGTCGATAACTTCACCATATCAAAAGTATGGTTGTCATGCAATGATGTAATCTCATCATCCATTGTCAAAACCCACCTGTCAATCAGTTCACTTTCCATTGCCTCACCAAAAGATTTTGGTTCCAACCCTTCAGCGAGGAGCACATACTCATCAGGTGAATACAGAGTAGAAATGGTACAATGCTGAGATGAACTATAGAGTGGAAATGTGGGTTCATTAATAACCCCTAGATCTGGATCATTTGAAAAAAATAATGCATTAGAAACATCAAATCCAACCTATTTTGCTTGAGAATAATTTTGTACATCAACCAGATCATCAGAATCAACAATATGAGGTAAATGTGAATTAAAAAATGGGTCAATCCTGAAAAAACAATCAAAAGTTAGAGAAGAATATTTTTCTCCCTTCTCAATGTTTGTGATATATTGATCCTTCTTAAACACTGCATCAGGACTTTTGACAAGTTTCTTTAAAATATGATCACATAACCAATACCCAAATTCATCGTGTCCATAGCTAACAAAAATAAACTGATGGTTCTTACCATCCATCTTGGAACTCTCATCTCTAGGGACATAAAAAATTCCTTGAAACCAGAAACATGCAAGTGATCATACCTGATCTCTTTTCCATAAAAAATATTTATGGGAGTGTATGTCTGAAAGAAACCGCATGTGACAAATTGATAAAATTAGCATAAGTAATGAAATTCTCACCCAAAAAATGTCTAGGAAACGTTTCTTCTAAAAAAACAACAAACTCTTCCCAACAAAGTATTATTCATCCACTCCACTGCACTATTCAGAAGATATATCTTGGGAGGTCTCTTATAATGCCGAATACCTTCATTCCTGAAATACTAATCAAACAGAACAAAATAGTCTCCCCCATTTTCAGTGAGAATACATTTCAAATTCAATCCTGATTCCCTCTAAGTAGAAACATGAAATTGCTTAAAAACACAAAGCATTTGGATTGTGGAATTCAAAACATAAACACAGAGATTATATGAGTATTCTTCAATAAATTTCCCAAAATAAATACCACAACTAAAGGTCTTATATTTAAAAGGACCATAGATGTCATAATGTACCAATTCAAGAACACGTGACTTCATTTGTGGAGGATAAATACTGAAACTCACTCTCCTCTATTTCCCATCCATTAAATGATCACATGTGTCTAATTTGACACTCTTAAAACATGGAAGAAGATTTATGCTAGCCAAACAACCATGACATTTCTCAATGATTTGGATGAGCCTCTTATGCCACAACTTTGAAGAAACATTGCACTCTACAACACAAGCAGTATCACAAGAAATAGAATCTCTAGTCCAGTAAAAACCAGGGTGATTCTTCCCCAGGTCAACAATCAAATATCCCTTGGAATTATTCAATTTGAATTCACCAAAATTTCAGATAAACCCTTCTTCATAAAGAATGCAGGTATAAATAAAATTAAAGAGAACCTCCATCACATGTAAAAAATTATTCAAAAGCAGCATACTTCTTGTAGTGGTCTTTAAAAAAACTGTCCTGGTACCAAAAATGTCAACATGGCCATCATTTACCATATTCAAAATCCCAAAATTACCAGGGATGTAGGATGTAAGATACTCCTTATTCAATGTTATGTGAAAATAGGCACCATTGTCAAGAACACAATAATAATCATCAGAAGCAATATTAATGGAGTCAAAAACAATAACAATATCACCACCTATAGAAGCGACAACATGATCATCTCTATCACTATTTTTCTTCTGTTGATTTGACTTTAATCAATTATCTATTTTTATATGATAAAAAAACTCCTTACAATTACCCTTCTTACCACAATAATAACACTAAAAATATCTCTACTTCGATCTGGATATTCTTTTTCTACTCCTCTTACATTGACTACTCTGTCCGTTGTCCTGGATTCTCCCCCTATTCTCTATGACTAAAATATTTAAATATGATTTATCCAGAGTGTGTCTCCTGACCTCTTCATTTAAAATAGTAGACATATCAAATCTATGTTTCTCAGCACCATTAAGAGAATAACCGGTTAGAGTAAAACATAAATTCTCCAATGAATTGGGTATAGTGTTAAGCAGCAAAAGAGATAAAACCTAATATTTAAAATTGATACCCATACCAAAAAATGGATCAAAACATCGCTGATATTCATGTAATTATTCATAAATAGATATACCATATTTGTACCTCAAATTCATTATTTTTTTGTGAAGAAAAAATTTATTGTTTTCCATCTTGGAAGTATAGGTCATCTCAAGATTCTCTCATAATGTTCTGGAATGAGATATGTTGAAAATGTCGGTCATCACATTTTCTTCAACCCATTAGCGAATGAAGACACAAACCGTATTCATCTGAAATCATTTCAAGATTCTGGGAACTAAACACCATAAGATGAATTATCTTGGAAAAAGGTAGATACTTCCTTTTATGTCTCTATATATGGGAGTTTATACCATTCAACAAAATCATCTCTCTAAAATTGGTCTGCATAATAAATATTAAATAAAAAAACAAGACCTCTAATACTATGTGTTTGGAATGATGAAAAATCAATAGATCCATAAAAAACCGAAAAGAAAATGTGTAGTGGAAATAAAATCTTTCTCTACAAATAAAAGCAGATGCGCAGTGATAAAAAATATGGGAAGAATATAAATTTCAAACTAGAAATTTTTACGCGGAAAACCAAAAAAGATAAAACCCCACGGACCTAGTCCAGAAAGGGGTATCCACTAAAATAAACAGGTCAATGATATAGACTCTCCAGAAATAGAAGGCATATCAAAATTAATACTTAAGAATAAATGTAGTGAATCAAATATGGAGAGTAATAATGATGATCATTGACGAACGGTGTTCACCAAATGGTATTTTCTCTTATTATTGTAGGTTTTGGTGTGTCTTGAGACCAATAATGAACTCTACTTTTTAAAAAAATACATCATGTCAACATATGTCTCTGTGTCAACTTTCTCTCTGTGAATATGAAAATCATGTAACCCAAAATTTCATCATTTTAAAAAATGATTAAGTGAATCTTGTGTTTTCCTTCACTCGGTGCGCCAGATGATGGCTCCACATTTTTATTTATGTGGTCCCTAGATGAGGAGACACCCAACATCATCTTCCTCATGTCTTCCTTCAAAGATGCAAATTATTCTCTCTAGAATAAGGCTAAACCACCATCAGTCAAATCAAAGACCACCATGATCACACTGTGGTTAAAATATTGATAAAAACTCGATTAGTGGAATCATTCCACTTCATTTTCATGATTCTTGTGAAGAATATGAAGAAATTTTTTTGAACAAAATCAAAATACAGCTACAGGAGTCCCGTTCAGTAATTCAATATTCATGGATGTGTTTGATCTTTTTAAATTCATTCATTGATGATTACATGCTTGTGATAAATTTACCAATAGAATAAACCAATTGTGAAGAAAATACACCACCATTATCAGCTTTATTTAACTCATGGTTTAAGGATTGAAACTCTACTTTTTTAGAGTATTCAAATTGATTATTTTCATGGAATAAAATTTTGTAATTAGATTCAGTGAATATATGAAGAGATCTAGTCATCTGAAGCTATAAAAGGTTCATATTTGAGACGCAGTAAAGTGATTCTAACATGTTTTAGTAAGTTTAACCATGGGACTACTCTATTGATAACAAATATACCCAGAAGATAAAGTTCACACAATTTATGGGAAGATAACCTTATTTGAACATATGGTCATACTTTCATGAGGAAGAAGAAATCATACTATTTTAGTTTTCATAAGATATCATGTGCATACATTCACATATTATTGAAAAATAAGAATTATGAAAAAAAACATGCCTGGGGCAAAGAGAGAGAGATATATAAGGAATGAGAATAAAGTGAAAAGTGTTTATGTATACATTCATAGGTCAATACTCAATCACTCATGAAAAGTCGACTGAAAGGGACTATAGGTCATCACAAACCACAAACTTAAATTTATAAACCTACACTAGTATAATAGTGAAGGGTCTAACAACAAGGAAGGTAGGTGAGTGGTCATGGTTTTATTTAATTTCTAATCTATTGAAAACAACAATAATGATCAGGAAATGATAGTGAGAAGTACTGAATTTTAATATGGAGTTTTTTTAATTTGTTAATAGAGTTAGATAATAGTATTAATGATACCCAATAAATAGGAACATGGATTGAGGGGGGGGGAAATGGATCAAGAAAAATGCCTAGGGAAATACTGAAACTACTGTTTGAAATGATAAAATCTTAAAAAAATTCAATTGAATTCACTTCCTTGAAGAAAATTCATATAAATATCCCTCTCTAAGAGGTCAAACCCATAGAAATATGAAATCCTGGATTTCTTCACTCTATGATTTATCAAACTATAATGATAGTAGAAATGGACTCAATGGAATATAACACACCTATAATATTCCAATCTTAGGAAATTAATGGCTAAAAAATGCATCAATAATCACTATCACTGAATGACAATGGAGTTATAATATAAATTCTATAGGTGAGAAAAAAATTAAAAATAATGATTGGGAACTGATATCTTAAATCAATTAAAAATTTTGAAAAATAAAATTTATGAAGAAGAAGAAAAATATGAACCAGGTGAGTTATAAATCCCTAATGTTAAAAATTTTAGACCATGATCATTATGAATTAAATATTGTCAACAAAGTAATTAAAAAGATATAAATTAAAAAAGGAGAAAAAGATCTCCCTCCCAAATCCTGAACTGCTACTCTGATTTGATCCTCTAGACTACGTCTCCCTTTTTCTATGTTCAGATGATGCTCTTGCATGGTAGGTCCCCTGGAAGTACCATCTTCCAAATAAATAATTACATGAAGAAGAGTGAGATATATCTAACCTCTACTACTACTGTGAATTTAAATCAACTTTCATCTCTATCTTTTTCACATTTTTATGCACCGACTTAGGTAGGGTCTCCTCTTTTTCACTGTCCACGTGGGTTTTTCTACTTCAATTCTTGTGATAATATCTAATCCCCTCTAACTAACTACTGTTTAATTAGTTAGATGAACCTATATAGAATTTTCGTCCTCACTTGAATCTGAAAAGAAAAATGTGGATAAGTTAATATGGTTATTAAATATTTAGTTATATAACTATTGTATATTTATAGATTAATGTAAAACTACTAAATAATATTAAATTAAATTTGAAATTAATTTATATATAAATATTTTAATTGATTAATTTATTTATTTGCTTTTATACTATTTCAAAATTTTATTATTTATTAATTATTAAATTATATCATACTTAATATTGAAGAAAATATTTTATTAACTATATAAAAAATTATTAATATAATTATTTTAATATTTAGAAGTTATTATTTAATTAAGATTAAATATTTATTTATATTATTTTAATTATTTTATAATGTTAAATTATAATTAATAAAACTTTTATATTATTATAGTTAATAATTCATATTTATTAAATCAATTTAATTATTGTATTTTAAAATATTATTTTATTTATAAATTATGATTATTATTATTATTTAAGTTTTATAATTTAATTAAATATTTTTATATTTTGTTATATATTTATTTGTTTGTTTGTTTGTTTTTCTTCTCCCCCACACCTTCTTCACCACCGTTGGGGGGGGGGGGGTCTGGTTCCCTCAAGAAGCTAGAAGTGCATCCTCCTCCAGTGTGGCTCCTCTAGCATTTTTCACTCACATTGACAATGGATTCTCCTAATGTGGGTCATCATCCTAGATGTAGATGGGTTTGGGTTCAGATCTAACTCGAGAAGCGATGAAAGGGGTTTTAGTGAATGGGGCTTCTCCTGGGTGGACTCTATTTACGTGGCTTCTTAACACCTCCTAAATCGATATCAACAATGGCTTGTGGATTCTGGTGTATCAGATCTGCAATAAGATTTAGTTTCTATGATATGGTTCGATCTAATTTATATAGTTATTGATAAGACACAATGATTTGAATCATGGATTTATTCTATGGTTGTGATGGTGAGGTTGGGGCATTGAATGGAGGTTGTGATGAGCTACCGATGGAAGATGAGGCATTGGTAAGTCGAGGCTATTCAAATCCATTAGTGTGACAGTTGGGGTGTGAATACAGGGAGCTGTGTCGATAGATGTAAAAGATGTTGTGGTGTCGGTAGGTGTAAAATTATCCAATGGTGGATAGGAATGTGGAGGTGTTGGTATGTCACTATCTACTGGTGGCAGATGGGAGGGAAGGTGTGGGTATGTCACATATGGATGAAGGAAAGAGTATCAGTGATGCATTTTAAGGGGTGATTGTGAGATAAATGGCAACAGTATCAGTGACTCAATGAATCACTAATGAAACATATGTAGGATAATGACTCCTAAAAAATAGAAAATTAACAAATTTGTCACAATTGGGCTACAATGGTTATTCATTTTATTGGCAGTAACAAAGATGAACTATCAGGGACTCATCTAAATCACATATTAAATTATAAGAGTTTTTGAATTAAAAATTAAAGTATTAATTCAATTAATATAAATAAATTATGTTTAACTAAAATAAAACAATTATATAATTATGAAATTCAAAACATAAAAATGAAATACTCCACTACAATTATAACCTAAATAAAATTAAAGTAGATTAATTAAAGCAATTAAATATATAATGAAAAATTGAATTAAAGTATTAAATTATAAATATTTAAGTTAAAATATTAGATTTAAATAACTAATAAAATTTGATTTAGGAAAAATAATAAACAAAAAACATAGTTGAAAAATTAAATATAAATTTAAGTTAAATAACTATAAATTAGTTGATTAATTACCTAAGAACTGCTATGAAATGTAGAAGAAAACATATTGAATAAACATAAATAACAAAAAATAAGTATGTAAAAGAAAACTAATAATTTTATATTAAAAAGAAAAATATTAATAATAAAAATTATTAAGTACGAAATTTAATTATGAAAATAAAAAATTGAAAATATTTTTAAAAAATAGAATATTAATTAATTAAGTCATGAAAAACATAACAAAACATGTAGGAATAATCAACAAGTTTAAGGGGACATCAAATTCCGCCACACATAATTATTTATTTTCCTCAATAAATTTCATACTTAATTGACTTTTTGAAATAGAAATATGTTTTTAATAAATAACTTAAATTGAAACATGTTCAATAGTTTTAATGTAGGGGAGTGAAATCACATGAGATAGGATTTAAAATTAAATATTCCAATGAAATCATTCTCGTTATCAAATTACTACAAGTAATCAATTGAATCAAAAAAATCATAAATCAATGAAGATGTCATGCCTTATATATGAATCTTCTTAAAGAACTATTTCAATTCAAATTTATGCTCTATGTTCAAGAGTGATAAGAGGTAAAAAATAAGTGGAATTAAAAACATAACCAAAGTCCACTTATATTTTAACTTTCATCTAAGTTATAATGTAAAATATTATGTTTTTATGAATCACCTTATTAATACAACTTAAATTATTTAAGATAAATAGATTTTATTCTTCTTTAGTTGGTGTTCATTATCCCCCTCACCTTAATGAAATAATTTTTTACCATAAGACACTTTATTTTGTTTTTCCTAGCCATATTTCATTATTCAATGCATTGTGAATATGCATTTATTCAAATTGAAAATGGATTTAATTAACAGAAACTCACCCAGTGCCTGGAGTCTCAAAGATTCATTATGGGTGACAAAATTACCATTTTAATATTGTTTCAGAAGATTTTAATGAATGCCATTTAAATTATCTCACTATGTTGATTATTTTTTTAAATAATTAAATATGTGTCCCCTTGAAAAAAGTTCAAACTTCATGTTCCCAAAGTTATTATCAAAATTACAAAAACAAGTATCATATATCACTCGAAAACATAGTTCCTTAAAAGAAGATTCATAATATAAATAAGAAACATTATTCAGTAGCCATATATGCTCAAAAGTTTCAAATTAATGGCAATTGTTAACTAATAACCAAGTATCATCCTTATGAAAAAGAATTGAAAAACTATGAAAATCAAATTGTGAATTCATTTTGAAATTTTTGGACAATGTTTGAACAAAAATTTTAAAAGGAAGTGGAATTTATGGGCTTCCGTTAAATCACATATTAGTTTAACTAAAATATTACCCCCTCCCCAACACATAAAATCTATGATCATCCCCAAAGTTTAATTAAAATGCAGAGAAGAACTATTTAACTATTAATGATAATACATATATTTGATTGAAGCAGATTGATTTCATGTTCATAGGTCATAATGTAGTTAAAAAAACTTATATGAAACACAAATTATTTTATAATAGGATTACAAGTATTATCATTAAGTCCAATCATATATATTTTTAATTAAACTAAAAAATTAGCATATAAAAGTAGTTAACATAGTGAATATGGTGTTAGAAAAATATAAATATTGCTTAAAATATATTTTTAATATATTAGAAAAAATTTTGCTAAAACACCCAACAGATTAAATTTAGAGACCCAAATCTTAACGTACATAGACATTACATTACTTTTGCGGAATACTTAATACATAAAGAAAACAGACACCAAAAGACCATAATAGTTTAGTGTCTTTGCAAACTTGGAATATAATCTTCTAATCATGGTGAAAGATCTTCAACATCTCCCATAAATATATTTCTTTTTTTACCTAAAACCTTTCTTTATATCATGGGGAAAAGAAAACATATAAAGGGAGAGCTCAAATTCTCAGTATGGGTAAGCATGGAGAAAATAAAACAAACCATATACATTTGAACTTAAAAACACGAACATAATATTTAAACATCAAAATCTTGAGCAATGACATAAAACATGGCTGTACGTAAGGCATATTTTATAATGGATCATGAATCATGATAAAATAGCATGGAAATAATAAATTTAATTATGGAAAACCATTAATCACATTATATGATTTCCATAGTAGCCATGGAATTGCTGCCAAGACCATATTAGTGGACAAAGTCCCTTACTGAATGGAGTTCACTCCTCATTCCAGTCCTGTATCACTGAACCAGATATAGGTCCCACCCATATCATATTGATATCATTCTTACGTGCGACACAACATAAATATAAATCATTCATCATAACCCAAAGAATAAAATGGGTTTCATAATCATCATCCCATCATAACATAATCCATATAAAAAATGGATATCATTTCTTCATAAGAAAAGTGGAACCATATAAATCATATAGACATTATACTTGAAACATACACATATGAAATAATGTCATCTCGGATGGAAAATTGTTTTGATAAAACACGTGAAATGAATTCGTGAGGAAAATATCCTTTCTTATTCAAAAACATTTTATTTTCAAAAAATACCATGCAATTTTAAAAGAAAAGAATTTTGTTGAAAATTTTCATGAAATCTTGTAGAATAATATTCATTAAAATTTGGTGTTATAAAACCGTAAAAATCTTTTCATGCCGTATAAATGAAAAAAACATTTCCCTCGTACTTTTAATGGAAAAGTCATAAATTAGCACATTTGGTAAACAAAAGCAAGATTCCTTCCATAACACAAAGTAAAAGTAAAAGAGGGGTAAACATGAGATTAAAAATACATGGAATAATATTAAACACTTTATGAAAAACATTTTATGGGCATGGATGAAAAATAAAACCCCAGTAAATACTTACGTATAAGCAGTCTCAGATGAAAATGAGATCGCAAAATTATCCCTTACCTTAGGTCTGATATGCTTCGCATGTATCCCAACCTCCTGTATAATTATTTAAATAATTTCATTGGATTATTAGAGAATCATATTCATTGTTATGTTATCATATAGGGTTCACTTATGACTTTATATTTCCCGTTATTTTGTAAATTCCATGTTAAAGCAGTGTTTTGGGTAAAATCATTTTATTTATCATACGTGTTTAGAAATGTTGTTCTTGATAGTATTATTACTTATATCATGATTTAATTACTTCCAGAATGTAAATCATGATTTATATATCATATATATTCAGTATATATATATATATAATAGATAGATAAATGAAATGACATACACCGTTCATGGAGACGGTAGGTCGTACGTACGCATTAATGTTGTTTTCCTTTCCTTATTGACTTGAATGGAAGTAAGTAGATGATATATATATATATATATACATAAATCAAGTAGCTTTATCATGTCATATATTTTATTATTATTCATTAAATATTCTTTATAATCATTCTTTAATGGTTAACATGGAGAATGAATCTCATCGCGTCGTGGAGACGGTAATCCGTACGTACGCACGAGCAATGATATCGTTCCCATAATTATTGAATTGAATTGGAGTGGATGATATAATATCTTAGAATAATTATGAGGTTATAATAACTATATATAGTTATTCTTTACAACATTATATCCATCCAAGTAAGGTGGTGGTGGAAAAATAGATTACACCACGACGTGGAGACGATATTCTGTACGTACGCACGCGCGGTGATTTCATTTTCCGTAGGATGGATAGAGGGTGAAATGGGGTTGTTTCATATTTATAATAACATATAATTATATTAGTGATACTTATGTTATTACTTTATAATGAAACAACTAAATAAGAAGAAGTTGAAGATGAAAGAAAACATGAAAGAATCGGTAGAAGAGATTACCTCTTCTTCGACGCACCTCTTTTAAGCTTCCTCTTAAGGCACTAGAGTGGGTCTTTTGAGGAGACCAGAACCTATATAATTTTTATAGGGATGTTTATAAGAGAAAGTTTCAGGGTTTGGTTGAGCTTTAAAGCCCAAATTATGTAAAGAGAAGAGGGAGGAGGTGCCCTTTTATAAGGGAGGAGAGGGGCACTTTAGAGAAAACTTAAAATATTATTTTATAATAAAGTCATATTCGGTTTATAATAGCTCAAAATTGATTTATTTAGAAGATAAATTGGGTATGGGTATAAATAGTCTCAAAAACTAGGTTTTAGACATGTTTATGTTAATATTTTAACCTAACCATTTAGATTTAACTCTAAGTTAAATAATTTAACTTTTACCGTGTCTTCTTGTTTTCTTACACTATATGGGTAACAAACATACTATAAAAAGACAAAAAAAAAACCCAAGTTGTTCATTATTAATATATATATCCTTATCTAAGTTATTTGGCCAAACCTTAGATTTTTAAAAATAGAAGAACAATTAATAATAAAATATTTGTTTTAAAAAATATTTTATGTCAATTTTGACACTATTTGGTAATTTATATTTGTGAAAATCATAACGGCATGATTATTTAGAAAACAATTAATTAAATCAAAACCAACATGTCATATTTACCTATAATGTTAGTTTAATTCTTAAAAAGTCTCAAATTACATTTATTTGGGTATTTATTACATCAATTATGTTAATATATCCTTAATAAGGTAATTACTGCATCATCATTGTGTCATAAATTAAAATATTTAATGTCTAAAAATTATAAATAAAATACCATTATGTAGGAAAAAATTTTATCTTTCTAATGAATATTTATAGTCCAATTTATCTTATGTATAACCCTATATTAGAATAGTTTTAGTTATTAAACTTTGATTTTAACTCTTTTAACTCTTCTTTAAATAAAATAATAATAAGTGTCCTAATCTAATCCAAGTGGACCTAAAGGGTCATATTTTAATCCAAATGTTTTTTAGGTCGAATTACACTTATCCAATGGAATTAGGATATGTTCTAGCGTAATAATAATATCATTTTTACCCTTAATTTCCCTATTTACTTTTAACCGTGGTAAATAAAAGAAAAAAGTTATTATTCACAAAAAATTATTTTTATCTTATTGAACAACATTTTCTCCTTGATATTAACCGTGTCCCTCATATTTTCGAAATTCCACTCACAGAAGTGGTAAAATTATGTTTTATATAAATTTACAATTTCTCCTAGGAGGTGGGTTAGAGACGGTGAAAAGTTAAATAAAATTTTTATATATCTAAAATTATTATAAAATGACTCCAATGTATTACATTGAACTGATATATGTATTATGTATCAATTTTGACCTAAAATAAATTTAAATAAAATAAATAATTATTAAAAAAAAGTCGGTTTTTAAATAGTAACCCAGTGTTTTCACTTTTCATTAAAAATTTAATGTTTTCAGAAAAATACCAAAAATTCACCCTATGCTAATTTCGATATTCCGAATCAAAAATTGAAGTCCATTTTGAAAGATAAAATTTATGAAATTTTAAAAAGTGGGTATTATTATTCATAATTACTAGTTTATATAATATTTTAATAACATATCATTTTTTAGTGAAACTCGGTATTGCGTACAACACATGCTATTGTGGAAGGCCACGATTGCATGTAAAGCAATCCAAGTCAGGGTTGTGTGTAGTGCAAGATTCCTTTGTTGTTGTGTATAATTTAATTCAACTGTATTTAATTTATACATTGAATATATATATATATACACACTCAATGTTGCGTAGAATAACTTCTATCAATTGAAATTGAAATTTTGTGTAACACGATCCAAGAATTGTGTTGCGTATACTGCAATCTAATATGGTATTCCGTATAGCGCAAGATAATCTTGGTGTAGCATACAACACAAGAAATCAAATAAATTAAAAGGAATAATTTTCATAAATTCTTGGGGTGTTACATTCTACCCCCCTTAAAATGAATTTCTCTTTCGAAATTCGTTAGGGTTATAAATCGTTTACTAATGGAAAGTTTCATTAATAGAAACCCACATCATAAAAAGGAATACTAAAACTTAATTTTAAAAGTGATGTATGAAACATAACGGTTACCCAAATTAACTCATCACTAGGTTTCCACATAGGAGAAAATAGGTGAAAATATTTATATGGAAGAGAAATGTAACCATCAACTTCTGATGAAGAGTGGAAGAGGACATGGCTTTGAAAAAGCCAACTATCACAAAACCATAGATTTTTGATGATCTAAGGTACCATCTGATTCATTAGATATAAGATCACTAGGAAAACATTTTTGGTTTTCAATATCATTTTCGTCAAGTTAAAAATTTTGAATTAGAATAAATACTTACTTGATTTTAGTATAATATCATTGTTGGTCATCCTAGGAAAAATTCCCACTTCATCTCTTATTTAAAGAAATGAAGTTATGTTTTTCATTCGCGAAGTGTTAGTAGATCATGCGATAGAAATATAGGTCATTCCATCTGCCTCTATCACATGTTATTAAATATACATATGTCTATCTATGCTGAGATTAATGGTATATGGTTCCTAAAATGGATTTATACTTCATATATCATACCAATTAATAAATTAAATCTAATTTCTACTAACCAGAGACTTCCTGTTGGCCAGTGGTAGGCGATAAAGGCATGTTGTACATCAATTGTGGGTTCGAATCCTGCTACCTTGTCTGATGTCACGACCCTTCCTCGGGTCCCATGCCGTGACTACCCCAAGCCTGCTTTCCATAGGCCAGGGGCTGGTGACTAGCACCAAAGTCGTAAATCCTGATAACTGGGAAGGCATTGCCTTTATAAAAGTAAACAAAACACCACAGAGCACAAGTGGAAGCAAAACACTAAGTACAAAAGAAAGTAATGAAATGTAAATGGGTCAGAATACAAACCCAAATGAAAGTACAACTACAACTGAACAAATTACAACAGAAAAAGACAACAGCTAGGAGAAAGGAAGCAGCTCCTAGGGCGTCCTCGTCGGATCCTACCTGAAGGGTAGGTACAGATGGCCTCCTCAACGCTCTCACCCATCAACCTCCTCCGTGTGTCGTCTTGTCGTGTAGTCCACCTCCGGGTACTGACTCGACATGTAGTCCACCTCCGGGTACTGACTCATCGTGTAGTCCAGCTCCGGGTACTGTCCAGTCCTCGAACACTCGGCCTCCGTCAGCACTGCCCATTGTCTGCAACCAATACAACGAGGTGCGGGAAAAGCCCGTGCAGGGGTGAGTATAACGATACTCAGTAGGGACCCCGAGACCCTCAAGGGCTCACTAAAACTGACAAGGATAACCACAAAGAAGATCTCAACAGATAACCTCTACTTAGGTATATTCCCATACATATACCTAAGTTATCAAGTAACCCATCTCAATCCTGAGGAAACACAAGGATTTAGAAAACAACGGATAACCACTACCCAGGTATATTCCCATACATATACCTAAGTTATCAAGGTCAAACGTCTCAGCTCAAACCTGGATTTTTTCATTATCGAAACCGCAACTGCTGAAGAGCCCCGTCTCTGGAGTGTACAGTGGTCATGTCATGACTCCGAGGTACTGCTCACTAACCTAAGACTGCTGAGGTACTCCTCCTGTCGAGTACTGTGGGACTGCTGCTACAACCAAGCTCTTCCTCATGCCGCTACAACCAAGCGCACCTCCATCGTGGGTCTGCCGCTACAACCAATCGCTCCCATGTGCTACTACAACCAAGCGCACCTCCTTCGTGGGTCTGCCACTACAACCAAGCGCTCCATGTGCCGCTACAACCAAGAGCACCTCCGTCGTGGGTCTGCCGCTACAACCAAGCACTCCCATGTGCCGCTACAACCAAGCGCATCTCCGTCGTGGGTCTGCCGCTACAACCAAGCACTCCCCTGTGCCGCTACAACCAAGCGCACCTCCATCGTGGGTCTGCCGCTACAACCAAGCGCACCTCCGTCGTGGGTCTGCCGCTACAACCAAGCGCTCCTCACTGGGATATCTGTAACACACCGAGTCGTTCGAACGGCAGTCGTCAAGTCTTAGCCGGCTACACGATCTCTGTATTCAACACGCTCGTCTCCGGGAGGGTCCGCTCCATGATCTGTTGGTCGATACTACAAGTATCACAAGGGTCCACGAAGAAGAATCTCAAGGGACCGCCTCGTCACAGGGGTCTCAACACAACAGACGGCGCGTCAATCGGACGCCCAGTCTATGAGTTACTAGCCTTTTCGTCCCAGGGGCCCGGTTGGTTTCATGTGCGAACCATCCCGGCCATATCTCAACTGTACCCCGAACTCCCATAGGGTATACTCAAAGGGACCGTTTCTCAACGTGATCACCAACGCCGATAACGGTTCGTCAAAAAGACGTCTAGTCTGAAAGATATCATCTTTTCTGTTCCAGGGGCCCGGTTGGATTTCGGGTACAATCCAACTCGGCCACTATCCAACAGCAACCAAAACTAGGGCGAAGTATGCCAAAAGTTCCGTCTCTTCAAGAGTAATTCAACGAGACAGACGGCACGTCAATCGGACGCCCGGTCTGTGAGTTATTGGATTTTTCGTTCCAGGGGCCCGGTTGGTTTTTAAGGCAAACCCAACCCGACCTTACTCCACCTGCGTCCAAACCTCGGGCGGAGTGAGCCAAAAGATCCATCTCACTTAGAGGAATTCAGCAAAGTCGACGACACGTCAATCGGACGTCCGAAGCTCAAGATATGAGTGTTTACGCTCCGAGGGCCCAGTTGGTTTTGTGTTCGAACCAACCCGGCCGAACCCAAAGTATCCCGAAACCATGAGTGTAATATACCAACGACCGTCTCGATACAAGGATTGCATCGCCGCTGACGGCGCGTCTTTTAGAGGCTCGTAGCTCAAGATACGGGCAAAAGAAAGAAAATGGTCCGAAGACAGGGGGTCTGGGCCCGGGCCGACCCAGCCCGATCCCCCTTGGGTCGGCCGAACTAGGTCGACCCGACCCGGTCCGACCCGGCTGGACTCGGTCTGGTCCGGCCAGGGTGCGGCGCGGCCCGGGCGGCCTGGCTCGGCTCGACCGAGCGGCCGAGCGTGGCAGCCGCGGGGCGCCGCCCCCGCGGGATGAGGATGTCGCGGCCCTCGAGGTGACGCGCTGGACAACAGCGGACGCTGCTTCTGCCGCGTCCCGTGCGGGTGAGACGGACCCGCGCGGCCGCGGGTCCGCTGGCCGCCGCCGTTGTGGCTTCAGCCGCGACGGCCCTGTCCGACAGCACCGCCGCGCCGGCGGCCCGCGCCGCCGGAGACTTCTGCGGGCCACCAGAGTTGCTACGGTGGTCCGTTTTCCTTCTTGTCTATGCCGCTGCTCCTCCAGGGACCCATTCTTCTCTTCGGAATCATCAAATTGCCTTTACGGCACGTTTTTTCATCGCCCGCCAAATCTACACAAGAACGAATAACGACGGAGGGTTGTCGGGCCGTGTTTGTTTGGCCCACACCATCCGCATTAGACGGTATCAATCGGGAGGATAAATCAACACATGACAAACGTATCAAAACAATTTTAATAATTTAAAATTGCACTTGATCCAGGTTCTTGTTTTAAAAGAAACAATCACGGGGATATAAAAATGTATTTCCAAAATAAATTCCCTACCTCGTCAAGTGGTCGCACACGCGTTCTTCATGGAAATAAATCATCGTGGAAGGAGGGGATCGTCACGTCGTCATGGTATCCGGCGTTGCGTAGACGAACTCCGAGGACCAAGAAACAACAGATTTAATTATAAATAATTAAATCCATGTTTTTGTTAAAAACCAAAAAGGAGATTTAAAAGAAACCCGAAATATATTACCTCCAGTAGTAGGTGATTGGAGATCGGGGCGGGGAAGAACGTCTCGGATGAAGCGTCGTCAATCTCCGAGGGTGACGGCGTTCTTCGCGTTCTTCACGTTCTTCGCATTCTTCGCGTTCTTTGTGAAGGTGGGTGAAGGTACAAAACTTGTCAAAACTTCTCAACAAGCATTTTTCCAGATGTCGTGCATTGGTCTTATTTTATTTTTACGCCAACAGATTTCAAACAGGTTAAGAAACGAATGAAATTAATTCATAGAATTAATTTCAATGAATAATCCGCCCAATTAATTTGTGCGTTAAGAAATTAAGAAAACACGTCAGTTGACTTTCATAATGACGGGTTTTCGCGGGTGCGTTACTTAGCGGAAAAGAAACGGTGGGGCTCGTGCGGGTCCCACCTCATAAATATCATACCAAGATGGTAGGATATTTTTGGATAGCACCCTATCCGCATCAACTCACCTTAAGCCGCTTTAAGTGGCTTCAAGTGGCTTCCAAGTGGCTTAAGTGAAATAAAATAAAGTTTGTCTTACAATTATTTTATTTCTTAACATTAGGCCTGAAAATTAAAAACCACACCTGAGCAAACGCAACTCCGGAAGAGGTGTTTCTAAGCAAGTATCAGTGTTTTGATTCCATCGGTGCCCTCAGAATTCAATTCCGAGCACCGGTTCAAAAGTTAGAAAAACCCGCTCGTCCGTTCACTGAACGTACCCGAGCCAAACTTCGGAAAATGATTCCGGGCACACCGGGCCTCGGAATCAGGTGCCGTTAGAAATTGTGCTCTTGTAAAATTCCAAAGAAAATTAAGAAAAAAAATTTCCTTGAAATTTACGGGTCTTTACATCCGACATGATGGGTTTTCGCCCGTCCTACGTGTTGTACTTTTTCTCAAACTATACTGTTATAACATTACAAAAATAATATCAAAAAGTTCTCTCCTTAAAAAATACTAACTTATGTCCAACATAATCCATTCCAATCTTTAGACTTATCTAAAATACATCTGTCCAATCTCATAGTATAAAGAAAATGATTACTGGAAATGTCATCTACCGAGCATGTGAATACCAACATTTATCATATGATATATCTTTTTGGATACATTCCAAACATTTTAATACCATAATCATGTATTACCAATGATCTTTAGTGACAACATGAGTGTTGTCAAAAGTTAACTCTTTCCACATACCAAAATCCCAAAAGTTATATATACTCAAACCATGATATCACTTTTTCCTTATATCAGTCATGAGCTCATGAATACTATCATAAAAATTATTTTCTCCTTATCCCTTCATTATGTGCATTTCATCTTCTTTCCAAAAATATTTCAATCATGTTTCATGGTTACTGGTACCATAAAATTATTGAAAACCACAATGGACCAATACATAGATATTCCAATATTCCATGATACTAAAATGACATTCCACACTATAATTTTGGAATCTCGTTACATAAACACATAATCATTCTACTACGTCATTTTCATAATCAACATCGCCAATAGTGATCGCATGTGACTTCCCTTTGTCCTTTGCCTTAATAGTTTTTTGACGTCGATCATCATTAACCCTTGGATTAGGAAATTGATTAGAATAATGACTCATTTCCTTTCACTTCAAGCATTGAAGTGTTGGTGGAGCGTTCTCTGTATTATTTTCTTTATTCGCATCATTAGTTACCTTTTTCTCATTACTTCGACACTCAGCTGCTCGATAACCTCTTTTTCCACACTTGAAACATTTTCTAGTACCTTTTAGACAATATCCACCATGCTTCTTTCCACACTTTGAGCATAAAGAAACATTTTATTTTTTTTCACCATTGTTATGAGATTTCTCCTTGAATTCCATCTTGTGTTTTTTTTCAAAACCATGAGACGGTTATGTAACACCAACTTCCAGTCCTACCTTGATAGCACAACGCACAATTTCATCACATCTACTGAAGTCTCTTATAGCTAATTCCCTTCGAAGACTTGGTTTTAAGCCACTGAAGAAACGATCAACTTTACTTTCAGGTTGGATGATAAATCTAGATTCATACCTTGCAAGCCTTGTAAAAATCGCTTTGTATATACCAACGGATTCATAATTCTTTTTCTTAAGCTCAAGGAAATCCATTTCCATCTTTTTTCAAAGAATACGAGGGAAGTACTTATTGAAAAACAAGTTCTTGAACTCGTTCCATTCCATGGATTCCATTTCATCTTAGGGCCTTGTATTTTTAACTAGAGTCCACCACTAGTCTGCTTCACCTTCTAACTGGTAAACAACCAAAATGACTTTTTTCATTCTCTGAACAACAAAGTATTGAAAATATCTTTTCAATGGTACTAATCCATTGTTCAGCAACAAGTGAATCAGAAGACCCACTTAAAGAAGGTGGGCGTTGCCTCATGAAGGACTCAATAGAATATTGTTCCCTTATCTGCTCATTTGGAAGTCGAGAATGATTCATATATTGTATAAGTATAGCAATAATATTTTTCACTCCATCTCCTATAACATTGGTTTGTTCAGGAGGACAATCATTGCATCGTCCATTACATTGATCAATACGGTTCCTTCGGGTTCCTACCATCATCTAAAACCCAAAAAGAATAGTGTGAGAGGCAAAAATAATTCTAAGAAAACAACACAACAAAGGGGGAGTACCATAAAAATATAAAATCTTGGGTTTAATTCTTAGGATTAATTCTAAGACCGTTACTTTAATTCTAGGACTATAACCTATACATATACTTAACCTTAGGGACATCCCTAGACATAACTTAGAAATATCTCTAGGGATCTCAGTAAAGTTCTCACATACTAGTTTCCAAAGGTTGACTAAACCTCCCTCGGATACCAACTGTAGAGACACAAAGCTTGACGTACATAGACATTACATTACTTTTGTGGAATAATTAATACATAAAAAAACCGACACCAAAGGATCGTAATAGTTTTGTGTCTTTGGAAACATGGAATATAATCTTCTAATCTTGGTGAAAGATATTCAACATCTCCCATAAAGATGTTCCTTATTTTTAAGATAAAACCATTCTTTATATCATGGGGAAGAGAAAACATATAAAGGGTGAGATCAAATGATTTGTAAGGGTAAGCATGGAGAAAATAAAACAAACCATATACATTTGAACTTCAAAACATGAACACAATATTTAAACATCAAAATCTTGAGGAATGACATAAAACATGGAAGTATGTAAGTCATAGATCATAATGGATCGTCAATCAGGATAAAATAGCATGGAAATAAAACACTTAATTTTTTCATACCATTAACCACATTATATGATTTCCATAGTAGCCAAGGCATTGCTGCCAAGACCATCATAGTGGAAAAAGTATCTTACTGAATTGAGTTCACTCTTCTTTCCAGTCCTGTATCACTGAACCAGATTAACTTACCATTCCATCCATGGCTATCTCATGAGATATAAATCCTTACCCAATAAATTGGAGGGAGATATAGCTCCCACCCATCTCATACTGAAATCATTCTTACATGTGACACAACATAAACATAAATCATTCATCATAACCCAAAGAATAAAATGGGTTTCATAAACATCATCCCATCATAAAATAATCCACAAAAAATGGATATAATTTATTAATAAGAAAAGAGGAACCATTTAAATCATGGAGACATTATACATGAAACATACACATATGAAATAATGTAATCTCAGATGTAAAATGTTTTTTATAAAACACATGAAATGAATTCTTGAGGAAAATATCATTTCTTCTTCAAAATCACTTTCTTTTCACAATATGCCATACAATTTTAAAAGAAATGGATTTTTTTTGAAAGTAGTCATGAAATATTATAGAGGAATATTCATTAAAATTAGGCATTATGAAACCTTAAAAATCTATTCATGCTGTATAAGTTAAGAAAACATTTTCCTCGTACTTTTAATAGAAAAGTCAAAAAGTAGCACGTATGGTAAACAAAAGAAAGATTTCTTCAATAACACAAATTAAAAGTCAAATATGGGTAAACATGACATTAAAAATACATGTAATAATATTAAAAACTTTATGAAAAAATTTTATGGGAATGGTTGAAAAATATAACCCCAGTAAATACTGACGTATAAGCAGTCTCAGAAAAAAATGACATTGCAAAATTATCCCTTACCTTATGTTCGATATGCTTCGTACGTATCCGAACCTCTTGTATAATGATTTAAATAATTTAATTGGCTTATTTAAGAATTATATTCATTGTTATGATATCATATATGGTTCACTTATGACTTTATATTACCCGTTCTTTTGTCAATTCCATGTTAAAGCAGCGTTTTGGGTAAAATCGTTTTATTTATCGTACGTGTTTGGACATGTTGTTCTTTATATTATTATTACATATATCATGATTTACTTACATCCAGAATGTTAATAATGACTTATATGTCATATATATTTAGTATATATATATATAATAGATAGATAAATGAAATGATATACACCTTTCATGGAGATGGTAGTCTGTACGTACGCATGAACACTGTTTTCCTTTCCTTATTGACTTGAATTGAAGTAAGTAGAATATATATATATATATATATATATAAATCCATTAGCCTTATCATGTCATATATTTCATTATTATTCATTATATATACTTTATAATCATTATTTAATGGTTAACATGGAGAATGAATCTCATCACGTCGTGGAGACAGTAATCTGTACGTATGCACGAGCGATGATATCGTTCCCATAATTATTGAATTGAATTGGAATGGATGATATAATATCTCAGAATCAGTATGATGTTATAATAACTATATATAGTTATTCTTTACACCATTATACCCATCAAAGTAAGGTGGTGGTGGGAAAACAGATTACACCACGACGTGGAGACGGTATTTCGTACGTATGCACGCACGGTGATTTCGTTTTCTATAGGATCGATAGAATGTGAAATGGAGTTGTTTAATATTTATAATAACATATCTGTTCATTAGTGATACTCTGTTATTACTCTATAATGAAACAACTAAATAAGAATATGTTGAAAAAGAAAGGAGACTTGAAAGAATCGGTAGAAGAGATTACCTCTTCTTCGACGCACCTATTTTAAGCTTCCCCTTAAGGCACAAGAGTTGGTATTTTGAGGAGAAAATAACCTATATAATGTTTCTTGGGAATTTGAGAAGGTAAATGGGCAGGTTTTGGGTGAGCTTGAAAGCTCAAAATTGTGTAAAGAGAAGAGGGAGGAGGTTCCCTTTTATAAGGGAGGAGAGGGGCACTTTAGGGAAAACTTAAACTATTATTTTATAATAAAGTCATATTCGGTTTATAGTAGCTCCAAATTGATTTATTTCAAAGATAAAGTGGGGATGGGTCAAAATACTCTCAACCAATATATTTTGGACAAGGTTAGGTTACAATTTTAACCATATCATTTAGATTTAATTCTATGTTAAATAATTTAACTTTTACAGTGTCTTCTTGTTTTCTTACACTATTTGGTTAATAAACTTACTATAACAAGCCAAACGAACCCCAAGTTGTTAATTATTAAAATATATAACCTTATATAAGTCATTTGGACGATCCTTAGATTTTTAGGAATAGAATAACAATTAATAATATAATATTTGTTTTAAAAATTATTTTATGTCAATTTTGAAACTATTTGGTAATTTATTTTTGTGAAAATCATAACAACATGATTAGTTCAAAAAAAATTAAATAAATCAAAAATAACATGTAATATTAACCTATAAAATTAGTTTAATTCATAAAAAGTCTCAAATTACATTTATTTGGGTATTTATAACAATAATTATGTTAATATTTCATTAATAAGTTAATTACTGCCACTACTGGAAAAAATGGCCTATACCCACAGTTTTGGGAACCGTGGGCTGGAACGGTGTCGGTATAGGTCCCCATCCAGTACCCACGGTTTTCCAAAACCGTGGGTATAGGTGTCCTGACACCGTGTCACAGAAACATAGCCAATTTCCACGGTGTCAACGGCTTTTTGCCACGGTTTCAGAACCGTGGGTATAGGTCCTAAATTAATACAGGCGCCGAGTTTCGATCCCGTAACCTATTCGATGCAAACACAACGTCTAACCACTACCCTAAATTCACAACTATATATATATATAGTTAAATAAAGTTATAAAAACCATGGGTATAGAGGGAAGAACCGTGGGTATAGGTTTCCCGCCAAAAAAAATTTCCTTCCCGCGGGAAAAAAAAATCCCGCTCACACAAAATTGACCTATACCTATAGGTTTTCATAACCGTGGTTATAGGTATTTTAACCCAGACCTATCCCCATGGTTTTCCCCAAAAACATGGGGATAGGTACCCCTATACCCACGGTTTTGGGGAAAAGAGTGGGGATAGGTCCATTTTCCAGTAGTGTGCATCATCATTGTGTCATAAATTACATTATATAATGTCAAAAAATTATAAATAAAATACCATTATATAGGAAATCTATTTATATTACTAATTAATATTTAAAATAGAATTAATATTATGTATTACCTGATATTAACAACGTTTTAGTTATTAAACATTGATTTTAACTCTTTTAACTCTTCTTTAAATGAAATAATAATAAGTGTCCTAATCTAATCCAAGTGGACCTAAATGGTCATATATTAATACTAAGGTTGTTTTTGGTCGAATTAAACTTATCCAATAGAATTTGGACATGTTTTAGGGTAATAATAATATCATTTTTACCTTTAATTACCTTATTTACTTTTAACAGTGGTAAATAAAAGTAAAAGGATACTATTCACAAAAAAATATTTTTATCTTATTGAACCAAATTTTACATATTGATATTAAATACGTCTCTCGGAATTTCAATATTACACTCACATAAGTGGTAAAATTATGTTTTGTGTAAATTTACAAATTCTCCTAGGAGGTGGGTAAAAGACGGTGAAAAGTTCAATAAAATTTTATATATCTAAAATT
Source organism: Viscum album (assembly GCA_963277665.1). NCBI lineage: Eukaryota > Viridiplantae > Streptophyta > Magnoliopsida > Santalales > Viscaceae > Viscum > Viscum album. The sequence continues at coordinate 26,688 of CAUJRU010000343.1, forward strand.
ATTATAAAATGACTCCAAGAAATACATTGAACTTATATAGGTATTATGTATCAATTTTGACCTAAAATAAATTTAAATAAAATAAATAATTATTTAAATAAAAAGCCAGTTTTTAAATAGTAACCCAGTGTTTTCACTATTCTTCAAAAATTAAAAGTTTTCAGAAAAATACCAAAAATTCACCCTAGGCTAATTACGATATTCCGAATCCAAAAATGAAGTCCATTTTGAAAGATAAAATTTATAAAATTTAAAAAAGTGGGTATTACTATTCATGATGGCTAGTATATATAATATTTTAATAACATATCATTGTTTAGTGAAACTCGATATTGCGTACAACACACACTATCATGGAAGGTCACGATTGTGTGTATAGAAAGTCAAGTCAGGGTTGCGTGTAGTGAAATATTCCTTTGTTGTTGTGTATAATTGAATTCAACCATATTTCATTTATACATTGAATATATATATATACTCAATGTTGCGTAGAATAACTTCTATCAAACGAACTTGAAATTTTTTTTAACCCTATCCAAGAATAGTGATGCATATACTAAAAGCTAATAATGTGTTTCGTATAGCTCAAGATAATCTTGGTGTAGCATAGAACACAAGAAATAAAGTAAATTAAATATAATACATCTCATAAAATCTCGGGATGTTATATTAATGTTGGTAAAAAATGACATTTAGGCTACATAACCCCCCCCCCCCCCCCACAAAAACACTTATTTACTAACTTTGAAGAGAATTTAAAATAAAGATATTATATTTCCAATATAAATATTGTAAAGTTGTAAAATTTCCACTACATACATATGAATTTTTCCAACAATAAGAAACTAAATAATTCTAGTAGAATATAACATGCCAATTTTTTTTAACATACCAGTAAAAATAATAATAATTTACTATAGTAATAAGAGGACAATAAAAATAAAAATATGATCAGTAAATAAATGCAGAAAATAAAAACACCCTGTTTTAAGAATCTTTACCATGAAAAAAATTCTAAAATTAATTTTCCTATCTTAGTTGAATGCAATCATTTGGTTTATTGAATTATAGTTCCTTAAAATTATAAAAGATAAGAAAATAAAATCAATGCATGGAATTCAAATATAATTAAAAACCAAAGGTATGAGAAAAGATAATTTAAATCTAGTGAAGCTCCAAATGAAACTTCTTTCCACTTTAGTGAAATGGTAATGATGCTCTTATATAGACATAATAAACAAAAAGATTCAATACAAATAGAAACCAAGAAGAAAAAATTATCATATCTAGTAATAATTGAACAAGAAACAAATCAAGAATCTATTTTTTAAACATAACATGAACTGAAAGTAAATAAAAAGAAAAAGCATAAATTGTGCATTAACTCCCATAAAGAACTAAATTTTATGTCTTTAGTTGGACATTATCAAGATTCTAAAAACCAAAATAACAAAAACAAATTTATTTGAAAGCCCTAAAATCATGGTTTTATTTTCATGTAGTGCTAGATTTAAAGTCCTCAACTGGACTAACCTAATAACTAACCAAATTCACTAGGTGGGTATGATTTCTTGTCCAAAAACCACAAAATATTGATAGACCAAATGTTTTTAATACGGATATATAAATTTGGTCAATTATACCATTATGGGAAAACTCAAATTCTATAATAATTACAATGATCCTTAAGAAACACCATTTTACACAAAGAAACTGCTAATGGATTCTTCAAGTTGAGCAGAAAAATAATCACCCAAATCCACCTTTTTAGTATATATAACAGAATTATGATTAGATAGAAAGTAATGAACTATCTCAAGATCTTATATTAATATTTTAATCTGAATCACATCAAAACCTATCGTGATAGTAGTGTTGTCCAATACTATGTTATGTTCAAAATTGACAAATTATTCATTTTCCGAACGAGAGAATAGTAAAACGGATGCTCTTAATGGTTTTTCAATATGTTTAAAATTATCCTACCCACTCTCAATAACCGAAAAATCATGATTATGGGATATATCCACTAAGTTCAGACAAATATATTCAAGAGGGGAAATAGTAGTGTGCCAAACAGATAAAAAACATTGAAACTCATGTGTGTCTCCCCTACTGAACTACTCTCAATATAAAAATGGTATACAAAACTTGATTCAGTTGAGGATGGATTTTTTAAAAAAGGGAATAAAATTTATATTATCATTCAAATATTTAGGTTTTACAATGTTATATATTTATTCTAAATGTTCATCGTCTATAATATTAAAATTATCATTAACTACTTCTGAAAACGTTATTCTTCATAACTCATCAAGTGTGTGTTCAACCTCTTTTCCATGTTCACTTTCATAATGTTAATTTTCTAAGACAATTTATGTATTGTTCTATTGTGTTTTGAGTATATGGGGAGAATTGGTTAGTTATGATTCAATAAATTTAGATTTTTTTTGTTCAAATTCAAAAAAGCCCCATTTATGACTACACTGTTTTCTATTTCAGTACAAAAAAAATCAAAACAATTATCAATCCTAGAATATGGAAATGAAATATAATTAGTTATCCTTTCTTCAAAGATTATTCCCTCATCAACTATATCCAAAATCAATTCAAATATTGATAGGTTAAACTTTTCTAAACAGAGAGGAGTTGTATTTAATTATGGTTCAAAATTTTCAAAACAAATGAATTCTATGTTAATTTTATCTTTCATAAAATACCGACATCCATGTTTAAGTTCATTTTTTCAAATTTTAGTAAAGTTGGGTGAAGATTTTTTTACACTCAAGTATTCAACATAAAATTTCTCTATTAACTAAGAAATCACATTTTCAAAGCACCAAAAACAATTATTTTTCTCAAAGTTGGGAATCATGAAAATAATAAGGAATTCCTCATCCAGATATTTTAATTCTTTCTCAAAATTATCCAACTCAACTACATTTACGTTTTTAATGGGATTTAAAAGTTTTTTTCTTCATTAAGTGATTTGATTATTTTCATATTTTGTTCGTTGGAATCAGATTCTTCATTGTAAAAATTCTATTTCTCAAGTTTAACCATACTCTCTTCTTCATTTTCATTTCCAAATTTTCTATAAACATTTTATTTTGTACTTTTTTTAGCTTCTACTTATTCTTCAAACCTCATTTATAATTATAATAGAATTATTTATATCTTTTTGAGTTTTCGATCTTTCTCTTGAGTATTTATAATTTTAATTTTATGGTTTTGGTTTAACTATGAGTTCATAGAATACATCTTAGCATCTTTCTTAGTAAAAAATTGGTCAAATATTTCTAGGAAATTGAATTTATGCTAAAAAATGTTGTTCATTTTCTTCAAAGTGATTAATCTGTTGTGGTTGGTTATAGACACACTGCTCATTAGTGTGTCTATAAAATCCATAGCATATAGAGTAAGGTTCATAATGATTTAAATCCCCATGTACTTTCATTTTTTAATGAATCTATTTAAGTAAACATTGAAGAAGAACAAGTAGATATTTGAGATTATCTCTTTTAAGGGAATTTTTTTATCAAGATCTTCTATTTGTTTTTTTTATTGTTGTGTTTTTATAAAAAAAATTAAATTATTTAACTCTAGGAAAATTAGAGTTTTTATTCCCTGAAAATAGTGCCAAATTTTGAAATGGATTTGAGGTTTTTACAACCCTCAAAATTAAATTTATGAACCTACTATAGTATTGTAGTGAAGTTTCAAACCATAGAGAAGGTAGGTGAGTGATCAAGGGATTTTTTAATTTATAAAATATTGAAATCAAGAAAAAATATTATAAATTGATAGTGAAAATTAATAAATTTTTGTTGGGAGTTTTTTAAAATTTCTTAATGGAGTTAGATAATAGTCTTAATATACCCAAGAAACATGAACAAAGATTGAAGGAATAAAAATGTTTCTAGAAAAATGCATGGGGAAATATTAAAACTACTTGTTTAAATGTTAATCTCTTCAGAATAATTAAATTGAATTCGTATCCTTAGAGAAAATTTGAATAAATATTCCTCACCTGGAGATCAAACCCATAGAATGATGAAATCTTAGTGTTTCCCACTCCATGATTTATCAAACTCTAATGATAGTTCTAATGGACTCAATGGAATATAAATCATTGTTATTGTAACATCCCAAGTAAGTAATGAATAAATATATATTTTTATCTATGTCTATTAATGAACTATATAGTGTTTTAGAGGCTTAAAATGAAAAAAAATCCAACCTTAAGCATGGAATACACTAATATTTTTAAAAGATTGTTTTACTGCCTTTTGTTGGAAAACCATTTTCAAATATATCTTTTGACAATTTTATAAGCTATGTTTGTCAAAATAAACTTATTATTTATGATTGGGACATCAAAAGTTACTTTGTGTGATTTTTTGGTATTTTTCTGACAATGTTCATTTTTTTAATGAATAGTGAAAAATACTGCATTTTACATCAAAACTGCTTTTTAATCTAATTTATTTATATGATTAGATTATCTTTTGAATTGTTTTTGAAGTGAAATTAGAATATATTTTTACCATTTAATCCAATGGTGGTCATTGGAATCAATTTCACTTTGAAATTAGACTTAAACTTGTGTCAATCTTTTGATACTTATTGTTTTATAAAAACACGCTATTTGTTTTGACAACGGGAGTTATTATTAAATTAATTAATTCTAATTATATTCTTTGAATTAGTTAATATAAACATAATTTTTGAATTCGGAATATTGAATATATCTTAGAGTGATTTTTTGGAACTTTTCTGAAAAACTCCAATTTTTGATGAATAGTGAAACCACTAAGTGGTAATCAAGCAAACTGATTTTTCAGTTAAATGAAAGTTTACCACTAATGTGTATTGAATTTTGAAAATCCGACATACATGGTTGTCATTAGTATGTAAAATGTTGTTCAATGGGATGAAAATAATTTTTTGGTGAATAGTAACTTTTTTTCATTAATCGTGATTAGAGGTAATTAGTGTAATTTAATGTAAAAATGATATTATAAAAATATGAAAACACCATGACACTTGTCCTACCCCTATTGGATGAGTCATGGACGACAAAGACAACCCATGGGTCGATTTAGGGGACCCTATGGAGCCTCTTGGACGAGAAAATGACTTTAATGCCTTTTTTTTAAATAAAGGTGAAAATGACACTAACATAAATTGTTTTACTAAAACAATTTTTAGAAGGGGTTATACTAATCATATTTTTGTCTATAAATACTCTTTGGAAAGATAAAAATATATCCAACATCAGGATATTTTTGTTATAATTTTTATACATTAAATAAATTAATTTAATTATGACATCATGATGATGCAACGATGACCTCATTAATGAACAGTTTAAATAAAATGAAACGATAATATAAACTTTAAGACCTAAACTTGTCCAAAAACTATTGTATGGGAATATTTCGAAGCCTTATCATCTTAGATTATAAATATATCAATGTGGGACCTTATAAATTCGAAACACTTTTGAAAATAAAATAATAGTTTCATGATTTCCATAAGTGCCCCTCCTCTCCTCTTATAAAAGGCCCCCACCTCTACCTCATTTCACACACTCATCAAGCCTTTGGCTCGGCCATCCCCTGACAATTTACTCTCTCCACATCCCTCTCCTCATCCTAGAGGATTCCATTTGGGCAGAATCTTTTCAAAAGAATCCTTTAGGCTCAAATCAAAAGGAGTTACACTTTTAAAGGTAATTCATTCTCTCATGTTCATTTGTATTATTTTGCTTCTCCAACCCACTAAACTCTTTTTATTTACTTATTTTGTAACAAAACCAGTATCTTCAATATACTATGATGTTCTTATAATATTTATTCGAGCTACACTCTCACACAACTACATCAAATGGTTAAAGAACATATGGTTTCTGTGGATGGCGAAATTCTGCCTCCCGAAACGATGATTGTTCAATACTCATTTAACACCATCAAAGGTGGCCATTATGATGTCACTATTTTTATATATGATATATAATATGTTTATTCTTTCCTTAATCTTATGTATTTTTCATTTATGGCATACCACTATTGTTTCCATTATGGATAAACATGATATCTTCATTTTAGGAAGTGCGGACTACCGCCACCTGAAAGTGATTTGATTCGTTAATACCATTTGTGGGATGTGTAAAGGATAATGTTAATGATATTATATATTTTATTATACTTTAATTATAATATACTCTTATATCATTATGATTCCATTCCAGAAAATACGAAATAGAAATGGAAGTAGCGTTCATGTGTACGTACGGCTTACCGTCTCCATGAATGGTGCATTTCATTTCTTACCTCTAAATGTGATGTAATATTATAAATACATGTATAAGATGAATATATATGATATATATGTCATCCAAATCATTAATATAATTCTGGATATAATGAACCTTTGACCAAATTAACAACATGTAAGTGTAAGAAGTCTATTTTTGACTTAAGAACCAAATACCGACAAAATGAACATTATTAACTTAAATGATTACATGATGTTCATAACATGTTATAAAGGTAATAATGAACTTGAAAAAGGTTCTAGAGCAAGTATAGATTAACTCAAGTTTATTATTCAAGAGATTAAAGAACGGTCGGGTCAAGTCGGATATGAGGTATGGGACTTCGTCTCAATCTCCTTTCATTGAGGCATATTTTATTTTATACACAACCTTCTTTTATATGGTGTATGAACCTCTTTGAATTTTATTCTTATTCAAAAGGAATATTTTTTATACGAAGCTTTTTACTAAACGACAAAAGGGAATGTTTTTCTTGTTGTACGTATGCGGCGGCAACGACTTCTCCGCCGCCGTGACCATTATTCGAGTTTCGACTTCCTCTACAAGCCATACTTTTTTTAAAAGAAAAATAAATACCATGTTTTACTTTTCTTTTATTTTGGTATTGAAAATGGTTTTAATAAGGTTTTTTATATCAATTTGTTGTATTGATATCTTGTGATTTAAAGGTGGAAATATTATGTTTCCTTTATGCATGTTTTATGTGATACGATTATGTTGAGGTTCTTGGGCATTATTATGAAGACGGTTGGTTCCGTGATAAACTAAGGGCGGGTGAGCCCGATATAGCTCTCCAATGCATCGGGTAACACAATGGAGTGTAACGTTAAGGTTTCTCTGAAGCGATTTAGGGAATATACTGTGATGGGTATTCCAAACGTAACCAAGAGGGTTACTCCCTACGTAAGAATGTTATGAATGCCTCAAGTTACCTTTATGTCTTATGATTTCTATGATTTATTCATGATTTGATGAGGTATGTTAAAGTGCTATACGAAGCGTTTACTAAACGACAAAAGTTAATGTTTTTGTCGTACGTATGCGGAGACAACGACTTCTCCGCCGTCGTGACCGTTATTTGAGTTTCGGCTCCCTCTACGAGCCATACCTTCTTTTTTAAAAGAAAAAAAAATACCATGTTTTAATTTTCTTTTATTTTGGTATTGAAATTTTTTTTCATAATGTTTTTTATATCAATGTGTTGTATTGATATCCTATGATTTAAAGGTGGTAATGTTATGTTTTCTTTATGCATGTTTTATGTGATATGATTATGTTGAGGTTCTTGGGCATTATTATGAAAACGGGTGGTTCCGTGATAAACTAAGGGCGGGTGAGCCCGATATAGCTCTCCAATTCATTGGGTAACGCGAAGGAGTGAAACGTTAAGGTTTCTCTAAAGTGATTTTAGGGAATATATTGTGATGGGTATTCCAAACGTAACCAAGAGGGTTACTCCCTACGTAAGAATGTTATGAATGCCTCAAGTTACCTTTATGTCTTATGATTTCTATGATTTATTCATGATTTTATGAGGTATGTTAAAGTGCTTATGTTTTATGGGTAAAGTATGATCTCATCCTTATGTATATATGTACCCATGTTACCTTTCCATAATTTTATATCCCTTACTGAGATTTTTTATGCTCATCCCAAGTTTTTTTGAAATGTTTTTCACAGGTCAAGGGAAAGGTACATGATATGATGATAGTGTCAAGGAAGTGTCAAGAAAGAATCCATCTTTATTTTAAATATGTTTCCATTGATGGGAATGAAGAATACTATATTTATGTATCCACTTTGTTTATATGTGTAATGTAATGCAAGTTTTATGATCTAATTCTCTAAAACTCTAAACCCGAAAAGATCCTCAATGTGTAATCTTGTAATAACTCAAGATTATGTAAGGTTTAAGGTTGGGGCCTTATAGTTGGTATCATAGGTCGGTTTAGATAACTTTAGGAGTTAGAATTATATTAAATGATTATCCAAAAATATTTTTTTTTCAAATTGAAGTGATATAGAATTTGAAGATTACCATGTTGCTTCATCTAAGACATGTTTGTTCAGAATGGTTTTCCGTAGAGGAAACAGAGAAGCAGTGCTAGGAAGGCATACAGAAGGAAATAACCTTCCGAATCAGCATCCTAAGATGGACGGAATTGGAACTAAACAGTTTGTTGCAGTAATGGCGCAGTTGACTCAAGCGATAAATGGTGGTGGTATCCATGCACGAGATCAGCCAGATCAACCACAGAGAAACATGTCAGTGGTGGAACATTTCATGAGGCAACATCCCCCATCATTCAGAGGATCATCTGACCATGTTCTAGCTGAAGGGTGTATTAAAGCACTGGAGAAGATTTTCGATGTCATGGGGTGTTCATACAATTAAAAGGTTAGTCTTGCTATTTACCATTTGGAGGGTGAGGCAGATCAGTGGTGGTTGATGGTTACAAATATCAGGGACGTCGATGAGATTGATGCTCTTGACTGGGATGAATTCAAAGGTATGTTTCTTGAGAAGTATTTTCCTATGGTTGTTCGACTTAGGATGGAAAAGAAATTCTTGGAATTGAGGCAATAGGAAGACTCAGTGGCTACCTATGAAGAAAGGTTCACTCGATTGGAAAGGTATGCACCAAATTTTATCCGAGACCGTGATAGTAAAATCAATCGTTTTTACTGAGGATTAAATCCAAAATATCGAAGGGAATTAGCTTCTCATGAGTTTAAAAGTTATGAAAATCTTGTTCGATGTGCTGAGAAGGTGGAAATGGAGTTTGCCGATGACCAAGTGTTCTATAACAACCAGCAGAAGAAGAGACCGAGGTGGTAGGAGAAAGGTAAGAATTCTTCAAAAAAGTCTAATGGTAAGAAAACTAAGTTTCCAGTTTGTGATAAATGTGGAAAAAGGCATGCTGGGGAATGTCTTCTGAATTCTGGAAAGTGCTACCGATGTGGTAAGATGGGACATAAGGCTCGTGATTGCACTGAAAAGGATCAAGGTGAAGGTAATAACAAATTTTATTTATAGTTAGTAAAATGTTATAAGTGAAATGAGATGGGTCACTATGCAAACGAGTGTCCGACAAAGAGTTTGAGTGATGGGAAGCAGTTAGACTACAAGCAGAAAGGGGTGGTGAAATCCTTTGCATCTACTTTAGCAGATGTAGGGCCTTCAAATGAAGTTGTATCAGGTACTTTGTTTGTTTTTTCAGATTATGCCAGTGTTTTGTTTGATTCGGGGTCTACACATTCTTTAATCTCTGAAACCTTTTCTAGTAAAATGGGAATACCATCTCAAGAAATGACTCCTGAACTTTTGGTAAAAACACCCGGGGGACATGTTGAGGAAAAAATAATTTATAAGAATCTTCCTATCATTATCTGTGGAAAGAACCTACTTGAAAACCTTATTGTTCTACCTCTAGTAGAGTTTGATGTTATCTTGGGTATGGATTGGATCTCTATTTACCATTCTAAGATTGACTGTAGAGCTAAAGAAGTTTCTTTTCAGAAAGACTTTCAGTTTGTGTATAAGAATGAACGCTTACTTTTGATAACATATCAAGAGGCCGAGAAACTTGTAAAAGATCGAAATGCATGTTACCTTGCACACATCATTGAAAATAAAGGAACCGTTCAAATTAATGATGTGTCAGTGGTAAATGAGTATCCTGATGTTTTTCCTGATGAGTTTCCTGGAATAATACCAGACTGGGAAGTTGAGTTTACTGTTGACTTAGTTCCTGATGCTAAGCCAATTTCAAAACCCCCTTATCGAATGGCTCAAATTGAACTGTTAGAGTTGAAGGATCAATTGCAAGATTTATTAGAGAAAGGTTTCATTCGACCTAGAACATCACCTTGGGGTGCTCCTGTCTTGTTTGTTTAAAAGAAAGATGGTTCAATGAGACTTTTCATTGATTATAGGGCCTTGAATAATATCACTGTTAAGAACAAATATCCTTTTCCTCATATCGATGATTTGATTGATCAGATCAAGGGAGCTCAGTTTTTTTCAAAGATTGACTTGAGATCGGGGTACCATCAGCTGAAGGTAAAGGAGGAATATGTTCCGAAGACCGCGTTTCGTACGAGATATGCCCATTATGAATATGTAGTAATTCCTTTTGGGCTAACCAATGCACCTGTTGTATTCATGGACTTAATGAATAGAATTTTCCATGAGTTCTTGGATAAGTTTGTGGTGGTTTTCATTGATGATATTTTGGTGTTTTCAAAAAGTAAAGAGGAGCATGAAAGACATTTAAGGGTTATCTTGCAAACCTTAAAAGAAAATAAATTGTATGGAAAATTCAGCAAGTGTGAGTTTTGGTTGCAACAAATTTCTTTCCTTGGTCATATTGTTTCTAAAGATGGAATAACTGTTGATCCTTCAAAAACAAAAGTTGTGGAAGAATGGCCAAGACCCACAAATGTAACCAAGATTTGTAGCTTCCTTGGTTTGGCAGGCTATTACCGAAGGTTTGTTAGAAATTTTTCACGGTTATCTAGTCTAATGACTAAGCTAACTATGAAGGGTGTTAAGTTTATCTGGAAAAAAGAATGTGATGATTGTTTTCAGGAATTGAAAAGAAGATTGGTGAATGCTCTAGTTTTGGCACTACCTTCCAGGAATGGTGAGTTTGTTATATACAGTGATGCTTCATTGAAAGGAATTGGTTATGTCCTAATGCAGAATGATCAGGTAATTGCTTATTCTTCACGAAAGTTGAAAACTCATGAGGTAAATTACCCTACACATGATTTGGAATTAGCTACTTTTGTTTTTTTGCTTTAAAAATTTGGAGGCATCATTTGTATGGAGTAAAGTGTGAAATATATACCGATCACACAAGTTTAAAGTATATATTCACTCAGAAAGAATTGAACATGAGACAAAGGAGATGGCTAGAATTAATCAAGTATTATGATTGTACAATTCATTACCATTCGGGAAAAGCAAATAAAGTGGTTGATGCCTTGAGTCAAAAAAGTAATGCTTCATTAGAAATTTTTCATTTGGAACGTGATCCTTTGGTTAAGGATTTGATGAACTTTGGGATAGAAGTTATCGGTGTAGGAAGTTCTTATGTTTTGTTTCAGGTATCAGTGAGATCATCTCTATTAGACAGAATGAAGCAAGCATAGAAGCAAGACAGTGAGTTGCAGAAAAAGGTAGAGCTGGTTCAGAAGGGTAAGTTGCCTGAATTCAACATTGATAATGATTGTGTTTTGAGATTTGGGAAGAGATTGTGTGTTCCTAGTGATTCACAGTTGAAGAGAGAGTTGTTTTGTGAAGCTCATAGTTCTCCGTTTTCAGTTCATCCTGGCAGTACTAAGATGTACAGAGATCTGCGGGAGTATTACTGGTGGGATGGAATGAAAAGAGATATTGTTGATTTTACTGTGAAGTGTTTGACATGTCAATAGGTTAAAGCAGAGCGGCAGTTACTGAAAGGGATGCTTCAGCCTTTACCAGTGCCAGAGTGGAAATGGGAGAATATATCCATGGACTTTGTTGTGGGATTACCGAAGACATCTCGAGGTAATAATGCAATCTGGGTTATTGTTGATCGCTTGACCAAAACTGCTCATTTCCTTGATATACGAGATACATTTTCCCTAGATCAACTTTCCCATTTGTATCTTAAAGAGATAGTCAGGTTACATGGATTTCCCCTCTCCATTGTATCTGATCGTGATCCCAGGTTCACTTCTAACTTTTGGAAAGTCCTTCAGAAGTCGTTGGGTACTGAATTAAATTTTAGTACAGCTTTTCATCCTCAATCAGATGGGCAGTCGGAACGAACAATTCAGACCTTAGAGGATATGCTACGTTCTTGCTCTATGGATTATCAGGGAAGTTGGGACCAACATCTTTTTTTGGTTGAATTTTCATATAATAACAATTTTCATTCGAGTATACAGATGGCACCATTTCAGGCATTATATGGGAAGCAATGTCGAACTCCAGCTTTCTGGGATGAAGTGGGTGAAAGGAAGTTGATGGGACCATAATTGGTAGAAGAGATGGCAGAAAAAGTTCAGCTGATTCAGAAACACATGAGAACAGCTCAGAGCAGGTAGAAGAGTTATGCGGACAACAGGAGGAAGGATCTCTCTTTTGAGGTAGGTGATCATGTTTTTCTCAAAGTATCACCATAGAAATGTGTGATGCGATTTGGTAAGAAAGGAAAGTTGAGTCCAAGGTTTATTGGACCATATGAAATTCTGGAGAGAGTTGGATCAGTTGCTTACCGAGTGGCTTTACCTCCGAGTTTATCTAAGGTACACAATGTTTTTCACGTTTTGATGTTGAGAAAGTACATGCCAGATCCATCTCATGTTTTGAGTCCAGAGGTAGTTCAGCTGGAAGAGAACCTATCTTATGAGGAACAACCGGTCCAGATTCTTGACCACAGGGAGCAAGTGTTACGAAATAAGGTGATTAATCAGGTAAAGGTTTTGTGGAAAAACCACATGATGTAAGAGGCAACATGGGAATCTGAAAATGCAATGAGGGATAAGTACCCCCATTTATTCGATAAGTAAATAAATTGCGGGGACGCAATTTTCTAAAGGGGGGAAGGATGTAACATCCCAAGTAAGTAATGAATAAATAGATATTTTTATCTATGTATATTAATGAACTAGATAGTGTTTTAGAGGCTTAAAATGAAAATAAATCCAATCTTAAGCATGGAATACACTAATATTTTTAAAAGATTGTTTTACTGCCTTTTGATGGCAAAACATTTTTAAATCTATCTTTTGACAATTTTATAAGCTATTTTTGTCAAAATAAACTTATTCTTTATGGTTGGGACATCAAAATTTACTTTGTGTGAATTTTTGGTATTTTTCTGACAATGTTCATTTTTTAATGAATAGTGAGAAATACTGCATTTTACATCAAAAATGCTTTTTAATCTAATTTATTTATATGATTAGGTTATCTTTTGAATTGGTTTTGAAGTGAAATTAGAATATATTTTTACCATGTAATCCAATGGTGGTCATTGGAATCAATTTCACTTTGAAGTTAGACTTAAACTGGTGTCAATCTTTTGATACTTATTGTTTTATAAAAACACACTATTTGTTTTGACAGTGGGAGTTAATTATTAAATTAATTAATTCTACTTATATTCTTTTAATTAGGTAATATAAACATTATTTTTGAATTCGGAATATCGAATATATCTTAGAGTGAATTTTTGGTAATTTTCTGAAAAACTCCAATTTTTGATGAATAGTGAAACCACTAAGTGGTAATCAAGCAAACTGATTTTTCAGTTAAATGAAAGTTTACCACTAATGTGTATTTAATTTTTAGAATCTGACATACATGGTTGTCATTAGTATGTAAAATTTTGTTCAATGGGATGAAAATAATTTTTTGGTGAATAGTAACTTTTTTTCATTAATCGCGATTAGAGGTAATTAGTGTAATTTAAGGTAAAAATGATATTATAAAAATGTGAAAACACCATGAAACTTGTCCTACCCCTATTGGATGAGTCATGGCCGACCAATACAACCCATGGGTCGATTTAGGGGACCCTATGGAGCCTCTTGGGTGGGATAATGACTTTAATGCCTTTTTTAAAATAAAGGTGAAAATGACACTAACATATATTGTTTTACTAAAACAATTTTTATAAGGGGTTATACTAATAATATTTTTGTCTATAAATAATATTTAGAAATATGAAAATATTTCCTACATCAGGATAATTTTTTTATAATTTTTATACATTAATAAAATTAATTTAATTATGACATCATGATGATGCAACGATGACCTCATTAATGAACAGTTTTTATAAAATGAAACGATAATATAAAATCTAAGACCTACACTTGTCCAAAAACTATTGGATGGGAATATTTCGAAGCCTTATCATCTTATCATAGAAATATATCATTGTGGGACCTTATAAATTCGAAACACTTTTGAAAATAAAATAATAGTTTCATGATTTCTAAAAGTGCCCCTCCTCCCCTCTTATAAAAGGCTCCCACCTCTACCTCATTTCACACACTCCTCAAGCCTTTGGATCGGCCATCCCCTGCCCATTTACTCTCTCCAAATCCCTCTACTCATCCTAGAGGATTCCCTTTGGGCAGAATCTTTTCAAAGGAAGCCTTTAGGCTCAAATCAAAAGGAGTTACACTTTTAAAGGTAATTCATTCTCCCATGTTCATTTGTTTTATTTTGCTTATCCAACCCCCTAAACTCTTTTTATTTACTTATTTTGTAACAACACCAGTATATTAAATATACTAGGATGTTTTTATACTATTTATTAGAGCTACACTCTCACACAACTACATCAAATGGTTAAAGAACATACGGTTTCTGTGGATGGTGAAATTCTGCCTCCCGAAACGATGATTGTTCAATACTCATTTAACACCTTCAAAGGTGGCCATTATGATGTAACTATTTTTATATATGATATATAATATGTTTATTCTTTCCTTAAGCTTATGTATTTTTTATTTATGGAATACCATTATTGTTTACATTATGGGTAAACATGATATCTTCATTTTAGGAAGTGCGGACTACCGCCCCCTGAAAGTGATTTGATTCGTTAATACCATATGTGGGATGTGTAAAGGATAATTTTAATGATATTATATATGTTATTATAATGGAATTATAATATACTATTATATCGTTATGATTCCATTCCAAAAAATATGAAATAGAAATGGAAGTAGCGTTCATGCGTACGTACGGCTTACCGTCTCCATGAACGGTGCATTTCATTTCTTACCTCTAAATGTGATGTAATATTATTATAAATATATGTATATGATGAATATATATGATATATATGTTATCCAAATCATTAATATCATTCTTGATATAACGATCCATTGACCAAATTAACAACATGTAAGTGTAAGAAGTCTATTTTTGACTTAAGAACCAAATACCGACAAAATGAACATTATTAACTTAAATGATTACATGATGTTAATAACATGGTATAAAAGGAATAATAAACTTGAAAAAGGTTCTTAAGAAAGTATAGATTAACTCAAGTTTATTATTCAGGAGATTAAAGAACGGTCGGGTCAAGTCGGATACGAGGTATGGGACTTCGTCTCAATCTCATTTCATTGAGGCATATTTTATTTTATACACAACTTTCTTTTATACGGTGTATAAACCACTTTGACTTTTACGTTTATTCAAAAGGAATATTTTTTATATGAAGCGTTTACTAACCGAAAAAAGGAAATGTTTTTGTCGTACGTATGTGGCGACAACGACTTCTCCGCCGTCGTGACCGTTATTTGAGTTTCGGCTTTCTCTACAAGCCATACCTTCTTTTTTAAAAGAAAAATAAATACCATGTTTTAATTTTCTTTTATTATGGTATTGAAAATGGTTTTAATAATGTTTTTTATATCAATGTGTTGTATTGATATCTTGTGATTGAAAGGTGGGATTGTTATGTTTCCTTTATGCATGTTTTATGTGATATGATTATGTTGAGGTTCTTGGGCATTATTATGAAAACGGGTGGTTCCGTGATAAACTAATGGCGGGTGAGCCCGATATAGCTCTCCAATGAATTGGGTAATGCGAAGGAGTGAAATGTTAAGGTTTCTCCGAAGAGATTTTAGGTAATATACTATGATGGGTATTCCAAACGTAACCAAGAGGGTTACTCCCTACGTAAGAATGTTATGAATGCCTCAAGTTATCTTTATGTCTTATGATTTCTGTGATTTATTCATGATTTGATGAGGTATGTTAAAGTGCTTATGTTTTATGGGTAAAGTATGATCTCATACTTATGAATATTTGTACCCATGTTACCTTTCCATATTTTTATATCCCTTACTGAGCTTTTTATGCTCATCCCATGTTTTTTTGAAATTTTTTTCACAGGTCAAGGGAACGGTACATGATATGATGATAGTGTCAAGGAAGTGTCAAGAAAGAATCCTTGTTTATTTTAAATATGTTTCCATTGATGGTAATGAAGAATACTATATTTATGTAACCACTTTGTTTATATGTGGAATGTAATGCAAGTTTTATGATCTAATTCTCTAAAACTCTAAACCCGAAAAGATCCTCAATGTGTAATCTTGTAATAACTCAAGATTATGTAAGGTTTAAGGCTGGGGCCTTATAGTTATATTCTAAAGTTTTGAAACTCAGAGTTTAAAAAATTCATCCATCATCAATATCACCAAAAGTTCATTGATTTGTTAAATAAATTCAATAGGTTTCAAATGATTAAAAATTAATATTTGGAATTAATTTCCCCAATAAATTCAAAATTTTGAAAATTGAAATTTATGAAAAAGCTGAAAAACATGAACCAATACAGATATAAATCCCCAAATTTAATGTTTTTAGCCTATGATAATTATGAAAGTAGGATTTAGGAAAAATAAATTACATAAAAATTAATTGAAAAGATGATAATAAGATAACCCTCTCGAATCCCAGACTACTGCTCTGATTTGATCCTCCATATTTCATCACCCATAGTCTCTATTTTTTTGTTTCTTTTGCTTTGCAGGTCTCCCAAAATTACCAACTCTTGAATGAATAATGGCATGAAAAATAGTGAGAGATGATTTTACTCTACTATGGCTATGAATTTAAATGAACTACCATCTCCTTCTTTTCCACCACTCCACACACCAACTTTAGTAGGTTTTCCTCCTTTTCACAGTCCACGTATGTTTTTCCGATGAAACTCTTATGATAATATTGAAACCCATATAACTAATTACCTAAAAATTAGTTAGATGAACATGGATAGAGATTTGATCCTCACTTTATTCTACAAAGAAAAATAGAGATAGATTAATAGAGTTAATTAATATTTAGTTATATAATTATTAAAAAAAATTAGATTATAGTTAAACTACTTGATATCATTCAATTAAATTTTTATAAATTTATTAATAAATATTATAATTTATTTATTTATTTACTTAATTTTATTTTATTTATAACTATTACTATTTATTAATTATTGAATTATCAAATAAATAATATTAGAGTTATTATTTTAATAA
This sequence comes from Viscum album, assembly GCA_963277665.1. Taxonomy (NCBI): domain Eukaryota; kingdom Viridiplantae; phylum Streptophyta; class Magnoliopsida; order Santalales; family Viscaceae; genus Viscum; species Viscum album. Next base: position 44,098 of record CAUJRU010000343.1, read on the forward strand.
CTTTTTAAAAAATTATAATATTAATATTTTAGAATATATATGTTATTATCTAATTAATTTTAAATACTATTTTATATTATTATTATTATTTTATAATGTTAAATAATAATTAACATGAATTTTATATGATTAATTTTAATAATTCATATTTATTAAATCAATTTAATTATTTTATTTTAACAGCTTATTATATTTATAAATTCATATGATTATTATTTTATTTAATAAGTTAATGAAGTAGTTTATTATTATATATAAATATATATTCCCCTCCCTTTCGTATTCACCGTGCAGGGGGGGTGTCTCGTTCCTTGGAGAACCCGACGTCGCATCCTCCTTCGGTGTTTCTCCTTCTGGCATCGGTCACTCATGGTGGTAATGGATTCATCTAAAGGATGTACTCTTCATTGGTGTGACTAGGTTCAAGTTCAGATCTGACTCGAGGGGTGATTAAATGTGTTTTGGCAGATGAAGGATTCTCTCAGGAAACGTCTCTTTATGTAGTAGTGCAACTCCTCCTAAATAAGCATCAACAATGGCTTGTAGATTTTGGTGTGTAAAATCTAAAATATGAATTTTTTAAATTAATCTAGTTTGATATTATTTAGATAGTTACCGATCTGATTTCATGCTTTGATTCTTTGATAGAGTTTGTGGATGCAACAGTGATTTTGGTGTGGTGAATCGAGGTTGTGTAGAGCTATCGATGAATGATGAGGTGCCGATAAGTCAAGAAAATGCAAATCCATTGGTGATAAAGTTTGGGTGTGAAAGAAGGGGTGGTGTCAGTATGTGGAAATGATGTTTGTGCATCAGTAGGTGGAAAATTGGCCAATGGTGGATGGGAAAGTAGATGTGTCATCATGTCATAAGTTACTGATGGTAGAAGGGAGGGAAGGTGTCATTGTGTCCTAGATTGATGATGGTAAGAGTATAAATGAGACATTTTAAAGGGTGACAGTGACACAGATGGTAGTGGTATGGTTGACTCATTGATTCATCGATGAAACAGATGCAGGGCAGTGACTCCCAAAAAATGGCAATGTACAAAAAAAGTGTCATCGTTGGGTTGCAACTGTGACTCATTTTACTGGCAGTGACAAAGTTGAACTGTCGGTGACTCGTCTAAAACACATACAATTATCATGATTAAAGAATTAAAAATTGAAGACATAATTAAGTTAATCTAAATTAATTAATATTATTGAAAATAAAACAACTATCAAATTATTAAATTCAAAACATAAAAACTAAATACTTAAATAAAAATATAAACTAGATAAAATTAAAGAAGAACTGTTAGAAAAATTAAAAATAAATTACTAAATTAAATTAAAGTACTAAATTAAAAAATATTTAAATTTTAATCTCATATTTAAATATTTAATAAAATTTGATGAAGGACAAATAATAAATGAAAAACAATGTTGAAAAATTAAAAATAAAATTTAAGTTAAATAAATGTAAATCAGATGATGAATTACCTTACAACTATTATGACATGAAGAAGAAATCTTATAGAATAAAAATAAAGGACAAAAATAAGTAAGTAAAATAAATTTAATAATTTAAGAATAAAAATTAAAATATTAATAATAATAAATGATTAAATATTAAATTTAACTATAAAAATAAAAAAATGAAAATATTTTCCAAAAATGCAATATTAATTAATTAAATCATTAGAAACATAATAAATGATGTAGAAAAATCAAAAAATTTAAGGCCACATTATATTCCCCCACACCTAATTATTGATTGTCTTCAATCAATTTCATGATTAATTTAATTTTGGAAATATAAATATTTTTCTATTAAAAAACATAAATTAAAACATGTTAAATAGTTTTAATATAAAGGAGTGAAAACATGTGAGATTGTATTTAAAATGAAATATTCAGATGAAATATTTCCCAATCTCACATTCCTATAAGTAATCAAGTAAAGCAAAGAATAATCAACCAATGAAGACGTCATGCCTCATATATGAATATTCATAAATAAATACTTCAAATTAAAATAAAGATCTAAGTTCAAGAGTGATAAGAGTTTAAAAAAAGTGTAATTAAATACATAACCAATGTCACCTTTTACTTTAACTATAATCTAAGTTCCAATGGAAAAAAAGTTCATTTTTTATTCACCTTATTAATACGTCTTAAATGATTTTGTATATATCTATTGTCCCATTATTTATCTGGTGTTCCCCAACCGTAATGAACTCATTTTTGATAACTAGAGACATTGTTTTATTTTTCATAACCATATTTCGTTTTTCAAAGCACTGTGCATACACAATTGTTCAAATTAAAAATAGATTTAGTTAACAGAAACATAGGTGGTTCTTAATGTCTCAGAGACAATATGGCTTCCAAAATGAAAATTTTAATCAAATTTTAATGGAATTAAATCAAAACTATTTAAATTGGATCACTAATGTGATTATCTTTTTTAATAATTAAAATGTTTTTCCCCAATGAAAATGTTCAAGCTTCTAGTTCCAAAAGTTGTTATCTCAATTCCACAAAAAAGTATCCTATATCACTCTTAAACATAATTCTTAAATATATAATTTATAAAATCAATTAGAAAAATCATTCAATAGTCATATATCCAAACATGTTTCAGATTCAAGGCAGTTGTTAACTACCATCCATCTATCCTCCCTAGGTAAAACATAATTCAAATACGTCGCAAAGCCTAAAGAAACTCAAATATTGAATGAATTTTTAAATTCTTTTACCATTTTTTAAGAAATTTTTTAAAAGGCAGTCGAATTTTATTGGCATCCATTAGATTATGGATTTTTTCAACTAAAACACGACCCCCTCCCCAAAACATAAAACCCATCATTGTCCCCAATGTTAAATTCAAATTTGGAGAAGAATAGTTTAACTATTAATGTTTGAAACATATTTTTAATTGAACGATATTGATGTCATGTTTAAATGTCACAGTGTAGTTAAAAAAATTTTATATTCGACAATAATTATTTTATATTATGATTACATGCATTATGATTAAATCCACTGACATATATTTTCAATTAAACTCAAAAATTTTCATGTAAATATATTTAACATAGTGAATATGGTGTTAGAAGATTATAAAAAATTAAAATTATCATCAAATAATTTTGAAAATATTAATATTGTTAATTCATCAAGTGTTTGATCAACCTCTTTTCGAAGTTCACACTCAAAAAGTTAACTCTCAAAAGTAATGTCTATATTGTGTTCTTGGAATTTGAGTTTAGGGGAGAATTTTTTAGTTCATATTGAATAAATTTAGATTCTATATTATTCAAATTAAATCAATTTTTCTCTAATATGATAAAACATTTTCCCATTTCAGTACAAAAAAATAAAAAAAAATGATCAATCTTAGAATATGGAAATGAATGCTCATACATAATCCCTTATTTAAATATCAATTCCTCATCAAATTCATACAACATCATTTTCGATATTGGGGGTTTAAAATTTTCTAAACAAGAAAGAGTTATATTTGATTTATGTTGAAAATTTTTAGAATAAATAATTTCTATGTAAACATTCTCTTTTATAAAATACCAACATCCAAGTTCAAGTACATTATTCAAAATTTGATTAAAGCTGAGGGAAGAGTTTTTCACACTCAAGTTTTCAACTTGAATTTTTTTCTTTTAATTGAGAAATCACATTCTCAAAGTTCCTAAAATAATTATTTTTCACAAACTTGGGAATCATGATAATAATAAGGAATTATTATTCAATTTGTTTTAATTATCTATCAAAATTATCCAATTCAACTCCATTTAGGTTCTTAATGGGATCCTCAAAGTGGTTTTCTTCATTCTGTGAGTTTATTATTTCCATATTTTTTCCTCATAATAAGATTCTTCCCAATAAAAATTTTGTTGCTTATTTTTAGCCTCACTCCCTTGTTTTTTTTCATTTCAAATATTTTTTAGACATTTTTTTGATTACTTATTTCATTTTCTTCTTATTATTTAAAACTGATTAGTAATTAAAATTGAATTCTTTCTAACATTTTGTGTTTTTGATCTTTCTCGTGAGTATTTATAATTTTAATTTCATGGTTTTAGTTTAACTAAGATTTACTAACATACATCATATCATCTATCTTAGTAAAAAATTGGTCAAAATTAGCTAAGAAATTAGATTCAGGATAAAAAATGTTGTTCATTTTATTCACAGTGATTAATCTTTTATGGTATGTTATATTCATACTGGCAGGAAGTGTGCCCATAAAATCCATAGCAAACATAGTAAGTTTCATAAAAATTCTATTCCTCATGTACTTCAATTTCTTAAAGAATTATATTAAGAAAACATCCATGAAGAATAAAAAGAAATTTGAAATCATCTCAACCAATAAATTAAATTTATGAAACTAAACTTGTATAGTAGTGAAGGTTCAAACCTCAGATATGGTAGGTGAGTGGTAAAGGGTTTGTTTAATTTCTATACTATTGAAAACAATAAGAAAGATCATGGAATGATAGTGATTAGTACTAAACATTTATAGGGATTTTTTTAGTTTGTAAATGGAGTATGATAATATTGATAAAGATTCCTATGAAATAGGAATAAGGATTGAGAGAACAGAAATAGATCTAGAAAAATGTCTGGGGAAATAATAAAACTACTAGTTGTAATGATAAACTCTTTAAAAAATTGGAATTGAATTCACAACCTTGGAGAAAATTATAATAAATTTCCTTTACCGGGAGATCAAACCAATATAAGGATGATGATCAGGAGTTTCCCACTCCAAGATTTATCAAACTTTAAGGATAGTTCAAATAAACTCAATGGAATGTAACTCAATGCAATATTCCAATGTTTTGAAACTATGAGTTTACAAAATTAATCCATCTTCAATCTTGAAAAATTATCATGGAGTTATGAAAAAAATTATAGGGGTTTAGAACAATTAGAAATTATGATTTGGAACTAATATCTCTAATCCATTCCAAATTTTTAAAATTAAAATTTAAAAATAATCCGAAAATATGAACCAGTAGAGTCATAAATTCATAATTTTAAATGTTTTATCCTATGATCATTATGAAAGCGGTATTTAAGAAAAATAAATTTCAAATATAGAAATAGAAAATTAGAGAAAATGATCTCCCTCTCAAATCTTGAACTATTGTTCTAATTTGATCCTCCAGACTATGTCTCCCTTTGACTCTGTTATGCTATTTCTCATTCTTTGAAGGACTCCTAGAAGTATTATCTCTATAATTAATAATGGTATGATAAATATTGAGAGATGATTGTCCTGCAATACTACTATTAATTTAAATCAATTTTCATCCCCTTCATTGTCACCAATTCACACACCGACTTAACAAGGTTCTCCTCTTTTTCATAGTACATGAATGTTTTTCTGCTACAAATATTGTTATAATATTGAACCCCATCTACCTAACTTCTAAAAAATTAGTTAGATGAACCTGGATGTAATTTTGGTCCTCCCTTGAATCAACAAATAAAAAAAGATAGATTAACAATTTTATGAAATATTTTGTGATATATTTATTATAAATTTTTAGATTAATGTTAAAATACTAAATAATATATATTTACATTATTTATTAAATTATTAATAAATATATTGTTTTATTATTTTAATAATTTACTAATATTATATTTAAAAGTATTATTATTTAGTAATTATCAAATTATCTAATAATTAATATTAAAGTTAATATTTTAATAACATTATAAAAAATTATTAATATTATCATTTTAATATTTAGAAGTAATTATTTAATTAAGCCTAAATAATTATTTATATTATATTAATTATTTTATAAAGTTCAATTTTAATTATTATAACTTTTATATTACTAAAGTTAATAATTCATATTTATTAATTCAATTTAATTATTTTATTTTATTAATTTATTTTTTTATAAGTTATTATTATTATAATTTTATTTTTATAATTAAATTAATTGGTGTTATATTTTATTTTACATATTTACTTTTATTTATTTTTCTTCTCCCCCCTTTGTTCTTCACCGTGCACTAGGGGAGGGGGGTTCTAGTTTCTTCAAGAATTCAATGGTGCATCCCCCTCTAGCGTTGCTCATTCCGGCGGCATTCACTTGTATAGGTAATGGAATCTCTTCCGATGGGTCCTCTTCATCATTGCGATTGGGTTAAGGTTCAGATCTGACTCGAGTGATTATTAAAGGGGTATCAACTGACTAGGGTTTCTCCACAGTGGTGGCTCTTCATGTGACAGTGTAGCTCCTCCTAAATTGGCCTCAAGAAAGGCTCCTAGATTCAGGTGTATCTGATCTAAAATAAGAATTTATTCTTATAATCTGGTTCAATCTGATTTAGATAATTATTTATCTGATTGTGTTTTTGGATTCTTTGACTGAGTCTATAGCTGCGATGGTGAGTTTGGTGAGGTGAATTGAAGTTGTGACGACCTATCGATGGAATATGAGGCATCGATAAGTCATTGTAATGAAAACTCGTCAGTGATATAGTTGGGGTGTGAAGGCGGGGAGTAGTTTCGGTAGGTGGAAAAGATATTGGTGAGTCATTAGGTGGAAAATTGATCAATGGTGTAATGAAATGTAGAGGTTTCAATATGTCATGAGCTACTAATGGTAGAAAGGAGGGACGATGTCGGTGTGACACAGAGGGATAAAGGAATGAGTATTGGTGAGACATTTGAAGGGGTGATTGTGAGACATATGGAAGCAGTATTAGTGACCCAATGTATCACCGATGAAATAGATACAGGGCAGTGACTCCCCCCAAAAAATGTAAAATTACAATATGTGTCACCGTTGGGCAAAAACGGTGACTCATTTTACTGGAAGTGAAAATGTTGAACTGTTGGTGACTCATCTGCAGCACAAATAAAATTATCCTGATTTAAGATTTAAAAATTAAAGACTCAATTCAATTAATCTATATGAATAAAGAGTAACGAATATAAAAAAAATTATCTAGTTATTAAATTCAAAACATAAAAAATAAATACATAAGTAAAATTATAAACTGATGAAAATTAAAGTAGATCAGTTGAATCAATAAAAAATAAAATGATAAATTTAATTAAATTATTAAATTAATAATATATAAGTTAAAAACTGATATTTAAATAACTATTAAAATTTTATGAAGGAAAAATAATAAGCATAAAACAATGTTGAAAAATTGAAAATAAAATTTAAGATAAATAAATTTCAAGCAGTTGATTAATTACCTAAAAACTATTATGATATGTAGAAACAAAATTATAGAATAAAAATAAATAACCAAAATAAGTATGTAAAAGAAAATTAATAACTTTAGTGCTAAAAGTAAAATCTTATAACAAAAAATGATTAAGTAAAAAATTTAATTATAAAAATACAAAAACTTAAATATTTAACAAAAAATGAAATATTAATTAATTAAATCATTAAAAACATTATAAATGATGTGAAAAAATCATCAATTTTAAAGCGACATGAAATTCTTCTAAACATAATTATTTAATTTTGTAAATCAATGTCATGATTAATTGAATTTTTGAAACCTAAATATGTTTTTATTAAAGAGATAAAATTGAAACATGTTCAATAGTTTTAAATCAGAGGAGTGAAAACTTATGAGAGATGATTCAAAATTAAATATTCAAATGAAATGTTTCCCAATTTCAAATTCCTACATGAAATCAAGTGAAGAAAATAATCATCATACAATGACGATGTCATACCTCATATTTGAATATTCTTACACAACTACTTCAAATACAATTCGAGTTCTAAGTTCAAGAGTGATTGTAGCTTAAAAATAATTGGAATTAAAAACGTAACCAAAGGCACCTTGTAATTAACATTCATCTAGGTTCCAAAGGAAAAAAATTAAGTTATTTTTTTGAATCACCTTATTAATAAAACATAAATGATTTCATATAAATCGATTGTCCCATTATTTATCTGATGTTCTTTAATCCCCACAACTTAATAAACTCATTTTTCAGAACTAGAAACTTTATTTTATACTTCCAAGCTACATATATTTCTTCAAAGCACTGGGCATATACACTTATTCAAATTGAAAATGGATTTAGTTAACAGAAATGGACCCAGTACCTTGAGTCTCAAAGATTCAGTGTAGGTTCCCAAATTCCCATTTTAATCTAGTGTCAAAATATTTAAATGAATACCATTTAAATTGCCTCACTAAGGTGATTATTTTTTTAAAATTTAAAAAGTGTGGCCCCTAGGAAAAAGTTCAAACTTCCAGTTTCAAAAGTTATTTTCTCAATTATTAAAACTTGTATCCAATATCACTCTCAAACATAGTTCCTGAACATAAAATTGATAAAATCAATAAGACAAATCATTAAATAGTTATATATCATCACATGTTTCAAATTAAAGGAAACTGTTAAATACCATATAGGTATCCTCCTTAGGAAAAACTTAATTTAAACACAACTCAAATCTTAACGTAACTCATACCGTGCAAGAGTTTTGAAACTTTTGGACCATTTTTTTACAAAACATTTAAAAGATAAGGGGATTTTATGGGATTGAATTAAATCACAGATTATTTCATCTAAAAGATTACCCCTTCTCCAACACTTATAACCCATCATTGTCCTAAAATATAAATTTAAATATGGGGAAGAAAATTTTAAATATTAAAGTTAAAAAGAAATTTTTCATTCAATCCAATTGATGTCATGTTTAAAGGTCAAAATGTGGTCCAAAAAATTTTTTATACCACAAAAATTATTTTATAGTAGGATTACATGATTTATCAATAAGTCCAGTGGAAGAGATTTTCTATTAAACTAAAAGAGTATCATGTAAACATATTTAACATAGTGAATATGGTGTTATAAATTTCTAAATTTTTCTTCAATTATATTTTCGATATAACTGGCAAAATTATGCTAATTAAACCAGCAGATTAAAGAAGATTCTAGAAAAAATTACAACTAGACTACATTAAACCCCACACAAAATTTATAACAATGAAGAGATTTTAAAATAGTGAAATTTTATTTCCAGAAAAAATATACTGCAGTAATAAAATTTCTATCACATACATCATAATTTTTCAAACAATAAAAAAATAAACAAAAAATATCAAGTTGCATAGAACATGCAGAATAATTTTTAACATACTTGTACCAACAGTAAAAATTTCCAGTAGCATAAGAAGGACAACAAAAATAAAAAAAAGAGCAGTAAAGAAAATAATAAAACAAAAACTCGCTATTTTAAGAAGATTTATCTTTAAAGTAATTATAAAATTAATTTCTCCATCTTAGATGAATTCAATTATTTTTTTTTATTCAATTATAGTTCCTTTATAATGAAAATGATTATACAATAAAATCAATGCATGAAACTAAAATATAATTAAAAACCAAAGGTATAATAATAAAATATTAAAATCCAATGAAGCTTCAAATGGATCTTCATGCCACTTCAGTGTAACGGGAATGATGCTCTTCTATAGACCTCAGAAGAAAAACATTTCTTAAAAATTACAAACCAAGAGGACCAAAGTATCATATGAAGCTGAAATTGAACATGAAGTAGAGTGAACAACAATTTATTTTAAAAATAACATGAACAAAAATTAAAGACAAATCAAAAGTATTAACCTTGGGTTAACTCCCCTGAAGCCCTAAATTTTATGTCATTAGTTCAAATTTATTAATATTATAAAAAAATAGAAACAAATTTATTTAAAATAAAAAATTCATGGGTTTCCTACCATGTAGTGATAGATTTAAATTCCTGATATAAAATCCCCTAGAAAATAATCAAATTCACTAGGTGAGTGTGGTTTCTTATCCAAAAACCACCACTTATTGATAACACAAATGTTTTTTACTCAAAAATAAAAATTGTGGGAACTTATACCATTAAGGTAAAACATGAATCCCATAATACATACACATATCCCTAAGAAAAAACCCTTTAACATTAAGGAAATGATCGAGGGAGTCCACAAGTTGAGCAGAAAAATAATCACCCAAATGCACCTATTCAGTATTTATAAGAGAATTAAGTTCATATTGAAAGGAATAAAATCCATATAAATTTTCCAAGAAGCTTTTAAGCTCAAACACATCAAATCCAATCTTGGAATTTGTGTAGTAAAATTCTATGTTATGTTTAAAATTGACAAAATTTTCATTTTCAGAGAGGTAAAATAGTGAAATAAGTGCTTCTAAAGGTGTCTCATTGTGTCCAATGTTCTCTAACTCATTCTCATTCACCACAAGATCATGATTATGGGTTCTAGTGGATGAGTTCAAAAAAAAAATAGGTCTAGAGGGGAAATAATAGTGTGTTGAACAAAATCAAAAACATTAGAACTCAAGTGTGTCTCCCCTAATAAACTACTATCAGTATTAAGATGATAAATTGCACCAGATTCATTTGAGGATTGATGTGTAATATAAAGAAGAAATTTTATTTTATCAATCAATGATTCAGTTTTTAAAATTTTATAAATTTCATCCAAAAGTTACCCATTAGAAAAATTAAAATTATTATCAACTACTTCAAAAAAATTTATATTCAATAAATTCATCAAGTGTGTGTCCAAAATCCTTTCTAAGTTCACATTATAACACATTGTCTGTAGTGTGTTCTTGAATTTATATTCAGGGGGAGAAATTTTAAGGTTATATTCAATAAATTTAGAAGCTATATTTTTCACAATCATACAATTTTCCCAATGTATGAGAAAATATTTTTCTATTTCAGTAAAAAAATCAGAAAAATGGTCAATATTTGAATATTGAAATGAAATATCATTTGTTAGAATTTCTTAAAAGACCATTCCCTCCTAAACTTCATCCAATAACATTTTAGATATTTATGGGTAAAAAGTTTCTAAAAAGATAAGAGTGGAATTTAATTCTGTTTCAAAATTTTCAGAATCAATTATTTTTAAGTTAATTTTCTCTTCTATAAAATACCAACTTTTATTTTTAAGTTCAATCTTCAAAATTTTAGTTAAGTGGGGTGAAGTTTTTTTGACACTCAAGTTTTCAACGTCTAATTTCTCTTCAACTGAGCAATCACATTTTCAAAGCTCCAAAAATAATGAATTTTTTCAATGTTGGGAATTAGGAAAATAATAGGTAATTCTTATTAAATCTATTTTAATTTTTTCTCAAAATTATCCAACTCAACTCCATTTATGTTATTAATAGGATCTTTAAAGTTGTTTTCTTCATTCAGTGAGTTGATTATTTCCATATTTTGTTCATTAGAACCAAAGTATTCCCAAAAAAAATTGTTTCCTAGGTTTGGAATCACTGTCCTCTTCATTTGCATTTCCAAATTTTCTATAGACGTTTTCTTCTTTACTTATATAAGCTTCTTCCTAATCTTTAAAACTGATATGTAATTATTAGAGCATGCTTTCTAAATTTTTAGTGTTTTTGATCTTTCTCTTGAGTATTTCTAATTTGAATTTCATTATTTAGGTTTAACTAGTAGTTTCTAGCATCTATCTTAGCATCTATCTCTCTAAAATATTGGTCAAATATTTCTAGGAAATAAGATTTAGGCTCAAAATTTTCTTCATTTTCTTCAATGTGATTAATCTGTTCTGCTTGGTTATAGACACACCACCAAGAAGTGTGTCCATAAAATCCACTACATATATAGTATTTTTTATAATAATTCCATTCCTCATGTACATTCGTTTTTTAATGAATCAAATTAAGGACACATTCAATAAGAACAAGAAAAAAATTTGAAAACTGCTAAAGCATCATATTTTTTAGCATATTTTTTTGTTTGTTTTATTTTGTTGTTTTTTATATATATTATTTAAAAAATTACTCTAGGACCCTGTGTGAATGAATTCCCTATAAACATTTACTAATTTTGGAAGGGATCAGAGGTCATTACGATCCTCAAAATTCAAATTATAAACCTACACTAGTATAGTAGGGAAGGGACAAACCAAAAAGATGGTAGGTGAGTGGTCAAGGGTTTTTTTGCTTCTAAACTATTTAAAACAGCAAAAATATTCATGAAATTATAGTGATATGCACTAAAATTTTTTAAGGATTTTTTATATTTACTAATGGAGTAAAATAATAGTGTTAAATATACACAATAAATAAGAAAATGGATTGAGGGTACAAAAATGGATCTAGAAATATGCTTGGGGAAATACTAAAACTACTGTTTGAAATGATAAAAACATAAAAAAATGAAAATGAATTCATATCCTCAGAGAAAAGTTAGATAAATCTCCTTCACCTAGAGATAAAACACACAAAAAGATAAAATATTTGATTTCTACACTCCAAGATTTATCAAACTATAATGATAGTTGAAATGGACTGAATAGAATATAACACACCACGATATTCCCAAATCTTGAAATTAATAGTTTAAAAATGAATCCATAACCATTATAACCAAATGATCATTGATTTATGAAATTAATGCTACAATTGACAGACAACTAAAAATTAATATCTTGAACTACTCACTCCAATCAACTCCAAATTTGGGAAATTAAAATTGATGAAGAAATGTCACAACCCGTCCTCGGGGCCCGTGTCGTGACTACCCCAAGCCCGCCTTCCATAGGCCAGGGGCTGGCGACTAGCACCAAGGCGTAAATCCTGGTAAAAGGGAAGGCATTTCCTTTGTAAAGTAAACAAGTACCACAGAGTAAGCAAGCGGAAAATGTAAGCACTAAGTAAAATCTGGTACAAGAGTGAAGTGCGGAAAAGTAAGTGGGCCAGTATACAAACCCAACCTGAAAGTAATGTACAACTTGAAAGGGAAAACAGCAAAAGAAAAGTAAAGCTGCAACGCTGAGATGCCCACTGGAAATCCCACCTGAAGGGTGGGTACAGATAGCTCCACTGCTCCTCGGGTCCCGTCGTCCGCTCCGAGTATGTCCCGCCCAGTGGTCCACCTCCAGGTACCATCCTGCTCTACAAGCCTCAACCACGATCAACACTGTCTGTCGTCTGCAACCAACACAACGTAGTGCGGGCATAGCCCGTGCATGGGTGAATATAAGGTACTCAGTAGGGACCCCAAGACCCCCGAAGGTCTCCCAAAATCTACAAAAGATAAACCACAAAGGAATGATACAATCATGAAGTAACAAACGACACTGCTTAGGTATATGCCCATACATATACCTAAGTCATCAATTCCAATACGCTCCAACCTCCGAGCCCAAGTACAACCCAGTCCACACAGGAAAGCATACGTATTCCACACCGGAAAGAAAAACGTAATCCACAAAGGATAGCACAACACAATCCACATAGGAAAGTAAACAGGATTCAGCTCACACAGGTATACTTTTTCGAAAGACGATAGAGATGATCCCTTATCCATCTAAGTCGTCGGACCCACAAAGGATCGATAGGTACTAACCCCCGCAAAGACCCACACAGGATCGGTAGAAAAGTAACCCCCACAAAGACCCACACAGGATCGGACCCACACAGGATCTGTAGGCGCTGGCTCACACAGAACCGCTGAGCGCTGACCCACACAGGATCGGTAGCACTGATCCACATAGGATCGTTGAGTGCTGTATTCATCGTCGTCGAATCCACTGAGGATCTCTGTACAGTTGTCATTGTCACAGTAGCAGTCGTCGCAGCCTGCTCTAGGGTTCCGGCACACAGCAAGCTCGTTCGTGAGGGTCCCCTCCACGAGCTGAGAGGCTGATACATCAACTGAAACATAGTCCAGAGTTGATGTATCCAAATGTTACGTATCGACAACAGGAACTCAACGTCGTAGACGGCGCGTCAATCGGACGCCCGGTCTGAGAGTTATTGGCTTTTTTGTCCCAGGGGCCCGGTTGGTTTTTAAGGCAAAACCAACCAGACCATACTCCACCTGCATCCAAACCTCGGGCGGAGTAAGCCAAAAGATCTGTCTCACTTAGAGGAATTCAACAAAGTCGACGGCACATCAATCAGACGCTCGAAGCTCAAGATATGAGTGTTTCTGCTCCGAGGGCCCGGTTGGTTTCGTGTACAAACCAACCCGGCCGAACTCAAAGTATTCCGAATCCTTGAGTGCGATATACCGAAACGACCGTCTCGTTCCAAGGATCGTTTCGCCGCTGACGGCGCATTGATCGGAGGCTCGTAGCCCGAGTTATGGGAAATTGAACCCAAACGGTCCGAAAACGGGGGTTTCGGGCCCGAACCGACCCGGCCCGAGACCCCCAGGTTGGCCCGAATCAAGTCGACCCGCCCTGGGTCCGGGTCGGCCCGGACCGGCCCGGCAGGCGCAGCCCGACCCGGCCTGGGCGCGGGCCGGCGACCCGCGCGTTGGTCGGTGCTCGGCGAAAACAGCCGAGCCATTTTGGCTCGCGCGGGGGGGGGGGGGGGGGGGGGGGGGCTTCCCTTCCGTTTTCTGTAACCGCGGCCCTTTAATTGGGGCCGCTCTGATGTCCGGCTGGGGGAATTAATTCCCACGGCTCCTCCCTGTCCGGCCGGCCCGACCGGGCAGGCCGGTTCCCTTCCAGCTCCGACGCCGGCGGCCTGGTCTGGCCGCCGGTCACCTTGCTCCACCGCAGCCCGGAACCGGCCGCGACCCTTGTCATCCAGCGCGCGGCGACGGCACCGCGCCCCTCCGCCGCGGCCGTGCTCCGGCCGCGGCGTCTTCAGTTTTCTTCGACGCGGCGCAATGGCGTCACGTCTTGTTCAACTTGAGGGCATGGCTCGACGGCGCCGCGAAGTACTTGCCATGCGATTTGCGCGTGGTACAATGACACCACACAATTCCATCCAATCCACAAAGTATCAACAAGGATAAAGAGGAGGGTCGGCCTTATTTGTGCGGTCCGACCCCCTCTCGTTAAACAATAACATTTAGTCGAAGATCCACGAAGATCGACAAACTAGAATCATGAATGGAAGTAATTAAATAAAATAAAAACCCCTACCTTGGTTTCAAGAGCGGAGCTTGTTCGGAGGTTCTTCGAAGAGAAAACGTCGCGGTAAAACCGTCGCGGAAAGAGGCGACTTGGATGGAGGAAGTCACATCGCGGAAACGGCGTCGCAGAAGAACAGTTGCGGAAAGAGACGTCACGTCGCTGGTCGATGTCGCGGAGAACGAACATCGATTCCATTGTCGTCGAGGTGCGTCCGAAGAGGAAACACCATGGAAGAAGAAGGTCGTGGAAGAAGTTCTCCACGTTCTTCGGCGGAGATGTTCTTCGTTGAAGAACGATGTTCTTCGTCGGAGTCCGAGGTGTTGTTCTTCACGTTCTTCATCAAAGAAGAAGATGTTCTTCCCAAAACATATCAACAAAAAAACTCTAACAACAAAATAAAATAAGCTCCTTTCTTATTTTATTAACACAACAAGCCCTTTGAAAATTCAAGGGTTTGAATTTCAAAAACATACATTTAACTCACCACATTAATTCCATAAATTTAATAAACTTAAGTTATCAACATTTATTGGAAGTTGAGAGGGGTTAGAGAAAATGAAGGGGTGGGGTTTGTGTGGGCCCCACCACCCTCATAACCTCCCAAGGGAGGTTGGGTGGTTACCCAACTTCCATCAGGAACTAAACACTTAAAATAAAAATTGTAGAATAATAATAAATTAACATCCACACCCGTGATAACACAACTCCGGAACAAGAGTTCCTAAGCAATTACCGGCGTTGCGGTTCCATTGGTTCCCTCAGAATTCGATTCTGGGCAGTTTTTCAAAAGTTAGAAATTCCCACTCGTTCGTTCACTGAACGTACCAAAGAAAAACTTCGGATAGAAATTCCGGGCACTTCGGGCCTCGAAATCAAGTGCCGTCTGAAACCGCGTTCTTGTAAAATTCCAAAGAAAATTAAGAAAAAATTTCCCTTGAATTTTACAGGACTTTACATTACTCCCACCTCAGGGATTTACGTCCCCGTAAAGATACCTCATATCTAGGGAAACAAATGAGGGTACTGAGCACGCATTTGAGACTCCCGCTCCCAAGTGCTGTCCTGGAGGTTCACGTGCTTCCATCTGATACACACTAGAAGAATCGACCGTCCACGTAGGACCCGCTCCTGTCGATCCTCAATCTCCACCGAGACCTCCGCAAAAGTCACCCCATCATTAACGTCTAGCTCCCCATGGTAAATGATGTGTGTCGGGTCTTACACGTATCTCCTCAGCTGAGATACGTGGAAGACGTCGTGCACCCGGTGCAACTGAGGTGGTAGAGCCAGGCGTTAAGCCAGCTCGCCAATCCTGCTGAGGACGTGGAATGGTCCGATGAAGTGTGGAGACAATTTGCTGCCTAGGCCAAATCTCTGTAAACCACGTCGAGGTGAGACACGCAAAAAGACGTGATCGCCATCCTCGAACTCTAGTGGCCTCCGCCTCCTGTCAGCATAAGACTTTTGCCGGGTCTGAGCTGTCCTCATCCGCTCCTGGATGACCTGGACCATCTCTATCGTGGCCTGAACCATCTCCGGTCCCACAAGTGCTGACTCCACAGGGTCTGTCCAGCACAAAAGAGATCTTCAAGGTCGGCCGTACAATGCCTCGTATGGTGCCACCCCGATTTTGGAGTTGTAGCTATTGTTGTACGGGAACTCCTCCAAGGGTAGGTGGTCCTCCCAGCTGCGACCAAAGTCGAGGGCGCATGCGTGGAGCATGTCATCGAGATTCTGAATGGTTCTCACCGTCTGACCATCCTTCTGAGGGTGAATGGTTGTGCTCAGACGTAGCTGTGTCCCGAACGCCTCCTGCAACCCCTTCCAAAGCCGGGAAGTAAAGCGAGCATCTCGATCGGAGACGATAGATGATGGCACACCGTGAATCCGTACCATCTCCTGAACTTAAATTCTTCCCAAGCTCTCCATTAAGCCCTGCTCTCTGATGGATAGAAAGTGAGCTGACTTGGTTAGTCGGTCGACAATCACCCAAATGAAGTCGTGACCTCTGAAAGTGCGTGGAAGTCCAATCACGAAGTCCATAGATATTCCATCCCACTTCCACTCTGGAACCTCCAAGGGCTGTACCAAGCCTGCTGGTACCTGATGCCCTGCCTTCACCTACTGGCAGGTGAGGCATCATGAAACGAACTCTGCCACAGCCTTCTTCATACATGGCTACCAGTGCTGTCATCTGAGATCCTGGTACATATTTTCCACTCTAGGATATACCGCCAAAGGTGAAGTGTGAAACTCTGTCAGCACCTCCTCTCGTAAAGCGACTTGTACCAAGGTACGTCCTCTAAAAAGGATGTCGTGCTCTTCTCCAAAGGAGAAGCCATCAGGTGCCAGTCCTGAGGATAACTGTGCACTCCGCGTCTCACAGTCGGCGTCCCCATGCTGTGCCTCTCTGACCCGCTGCAGTAGTGGAGGAGTGACTGTGAGAGAATGAAGAAAGGTTGATCTATCTCTAACCACGCCTCTAGGGCACTGATCAAACTCTGTCTCAGCTCCTAGAAGCTCTGTTGACATCTGTCTGACCACATGAAGGTTTTCCCCTTCCTCCTTAACATTCTGCAAAGCTGCAATGATTTCTCCTTTTCTGAAAAGGGAAATCCGGTCTCATCCCCTGGATGAACCACGTTCCTTCCCTAATACAGTAAATCCCATCATGATTAGTTAATTCATGGCATGGATGACGTCGTAAGGCCTCGACGCTGCTACCAAGATATCCAACCGTTAATCTTGCCTCCAAGGGTTGAGTCACACTGTCGGCATCAGTGTGTGGTCACTGAGTCTCCTCCAGTAAGAATCTCGCAAGTGATGGTCAAGTCAACAGTTTTTAAACGACACCTCTTAGTATTAACAAACAAAAGAGGATAGGAATGAAAACATCATAAAGGTAAGTGTCTTTTATTATAGCAGCTCATAATACAAAGACACTACACAACTGCAACAAGGAACTAGAAGTACAAAAGATGTATCCACTAGTTCCGCTCATGTCCATCTGATCCCGGAGCTCCATGATCGAAGGCCTCAACTGCCTGAAGCTGTGCTCTCCCATGTCCATTGCTCAGCTTTTTCTCAAGAACCCGCTTCTACTTCTGCCTCGGTGGCTCCTCCAAAGCCTGTGGATCAACTGTACGAGGAGTCGGATAGTCACGTGCCAGGTGACCCTTCCCGTCGCAAGAGTAACACTGTCCGTTTCTAGCACGCCTGGCTCTGACTCCACCTCGGGTGCCCCGCACCACCGGTCCTAAAACCTGAGATCGTCCAACTGCTGGTCTGGTCCTCCTGGACCTCTTCATCATCTGTCTACTACCCACAGATGACTCAGCTACTGATCGAAAAACACGAGGCAAAGCCAGCAGCTCCTGAACACGCTCGGGGTGTAGAGCTACTGGCACAATCTCCACCCTAAAGAAGGTCTCGAAGTCTTCCCATGCAAAGGTCATCCCGTTGCAAAACTGGAAAAAGTGGCTCCACCACCTACCTGCTGCTGCCTGAAGAAGGCTGGCAGCAAAGATCACCATGAAGTCTGCAGGCATCCCTACTAACCTGAAGACTCTCATCACATCCTCTAGCCAAAGCTCAGCCGCCTGTGGGTCCGTCTCTCCCCGGAACCTGGGGGGTCGCTGGCGCTGGAACTCATGCAGTGCACTAAGGCGACGTGCATGATTAGCGGCTGGAAGTATCGGTGGCTTGGCGGGTAAAGGTACCGCCGGTGCCTCAGCTGTAAAAGGGCCCTACACCGAGGCCTCGTCGCTCGGTGGGCTATCGCCATGCTTGACTCTCGGAACCCTAGCTGGCTGCCATCGTGGGGCCATCCTGAAAAGAAACAGGTGTACCACGGTCAAACAGTATACTTGGTGAGCTGAAACAAAGTAATCACAAAGAAAACGTGAGACACACATGAAATCTATGTTTTTGTGCATGAAGTCGGAAATCATAAGTCAGGGTCCTGGTGTACGGATACGTCGGCCGCTGCACCAACACTGGACTCCACGGACTGATAACCACACCCAATATGCTAAACACTATATCTTTACATAGAAAAGATCAGAGTCTATGGTAGAACTGACCCCTCTGATACCAATTTGTCACGACCCGTCCTCGGGGCCCGTTCCGTGACTACCCCAAGCCCGTCTTCCATAGGCCAGGGGCTGGCGACTAGCACTAAGGCGTAAATCCCAGTAAAAGGGAAGGCATTTCCTTTGTAAAGTAAACAAGTACCACAGAGTAAGAAAGTGGAAAAAGTAATCACTAAGTAAAAGCTGGTACAAGAGTGAAGTGCGGAAAAGTAAGTGGGCCAGTATACAAACCCAAACTGAAAGTAAAGTACAACTCTAAAGGGAAAACAACAACAGAAAAGTAAAGCCGCAACGCCGAGCTGCCCACTGGAAATCCCACCTGAAGGGTGGGTACAGATAGCTCCACTGCTCCTCGGGTCCCGCCGTCCGCTCCGAGTATGTCCCGCCCAGTGGTCCACCTCCAGGTACCGTCTTGCTCTGCAAGCCTCAATCACGATCAACGATGTCCGTCGTCTGCAACCAACACAACGTAGTGCGGGCATAGCCCATGCAGGGGTGAGTATAAGCTACTCAGTAGGGACCCCGAGACCCCCAAAGGTCTCCCAACATCCACAAATGATAAACCACAAAGGAAAGATACAATCACGAAGTAACAACCGACACTGCTTAGGTATATTCCCATACATACACGTAAGTCATCAATTCCAATACGCTCCAACCTCCAAGCCCATTTACAACCCAGTCCACATAGGAAAGCATACGTATTCCACACAGGAAAGCAAAACGTAATCCACACAGGATAGCACAACACAATCCACATAGGAAAGTAAACAGGATTCGGCTCACACAGGTATACTTCTTCGAAAGATGATAGAGATGATCAGTGATCCATCTAAGTCGTCAGACCCACAAAGGATCGATAGGAACTAACCCCCGCAAAGACCCACACAGGATCGGTAGGAAACTAACCCCCGCAAAGACCCACACAGGATCAGACCCACACAGGATTTGTAGGCGCTGGCTCACACAGAACCGCTGAGCGCTGACCCGCACAGGATCGGACCCACACAGGATCGGTAGCACTGATCCACATAGGATCGCTGAGTGCTGTAGTCATCGCCGTCGAATCCACTGAGGATCTCTATACAGTCGTCGTCGTCATAGTAGCTATCATCGCAGCCAGGTCTAGGGTTCCCGCACACAACAAGCTCGTTCGGGAGGGTCCGCTCCACGAGCCGGGAGGCTGATACATCAACTGAAACATAGTCCAGAGTTGATGTATCCAAAAGTTCCGTATCGTCAACAGGAACTCAACGTCGCAGACGGAGCGTCAATCGGACGCCCGGTCTGAGAGTTATTAGCTTTTTTGTCCCAGGGGCACGATTGGTTTTTAAGGAAAAACCTACCCGACAGTACTCCACCTGCATCCAAACCATGGGAGATGTAAGCCAAAAGATCCGTCTCACTTAGAGGAATTCAACAAAGTCGATGACACGTCAATCGGACGTCTGAAGCTCAAGATATGAGTGTTTCCGCTCCGAGGGCCCGGTTGGTTTCGTGTACGAACCAACCCGGCCGAACACAAAGTATTCCGAAACCTTGAGTGTGATATACCGAAACGACCGGCTCATTCCAAGGATCGTGTCGCCGCTGATGGCGCTTCGATCGGAGGTCCAGGTAGGCCCGACCCGACCTGGGTGCGGCCCGGCCCGGCGACCCGTGCGATGGGCGCGCTGGTCGGTGCTCGGTGCTCAGCCAAAACAGCCGAGCCGTTTTGGCTCGCGCATGGGAGGGGGGGGCTGCCCACCCAGTTTTCTGTAACCATGACCCCTTAAATGGGGCTGCTTTGATGTCCGACCGGGGGAATTAATTCCCCCGGCTCCTCCCTGTCCGGCCGGCCCGACCTGGCCGGCCGGTTCCTGCTCAACGGGACCGGCGATGGATGGTCCCCTTCCAGCTCTGACACTGGCGGCCTGGTCCGGCCGACGGTCACCTTGCTCCGCCGTGGCCTGGAACCGGCCGCAACCCTTGTCGTCTGGCGTGGTGCAACGGCACCGCGCCCTCCGCCGCGGCCCCGCTCCGGCCGCGGCGTCTTCGGTTTTCTTCGACGCGGCGCAACGGCGTCGCGTCTTGTTCAACTTCACGACGTGGCTCGACGGCGCCACGAAGTACTTGCCGTGCGATTTGCATGTGGTGAGACGGCACCACGCCATTCCTTCTAATACACAAAGTATCAACATATATAAATAGGAGGGTCGCCTGTGTTTGTGCGTTCCGGCCCCCTCTCGTTAAACGATAACATTTAGTCGATGATCCACAAAGATTGAAAAACTAGAATCATGAACGAAAGTAATTAAATAAAATAAAAACCCCTACCTTGGTTTCAAGAGCGGAGCTTGTTCGGAGGTTCGTCAAAGAGAAAACGTCACGGTAAAACCATCGTGGAAAGAGGCGACTTGGAAGGAGGAAGTCGCGTCGCGAAAACGGCGTTGTAGAAGAACCGTTGCGGAAAGAGACTTCACATCGCGGGTCGATGTAGCGGAGAACAAGCATTGATTCTGTTGTCATCGAGGTGCGTCCGAAGAGGAAACGCCGCAGAAGAAGAACATCGTGGAAGAATTTCTCCGCGTTCTTCGGTGGAGATGTTCTTCGTTGAAGAACGGTGTTCTTCGTCGGAGTCAGAGGTGTTCTTCACGTTCTTCGTCGAAGAAGAAGATGTTCGTCCCAAAACCTCTCAACGACAAAACTCTAACAACAAAATAAAATAAGCTCCTTTCTTATTTTATTAACACAACAAGCCTTTTGAAAATTCATGGGTTTGAATTTCAAAAACATACATTTAACTCACCACATTAATTCCATAAGTTTAATAAACTTAAGTTATCAACATTTATTGGAAGTTGAGAGGGGTTAGAGAATATGAAGGGGTGGGGTTCGTGTGGGCCCCACCACCCTCATAACCTCCCAAGGGAGGATGGGTAGTTACCCAACTTCTATCAAGAACTAAACACTTAGAATAAAAATTGTGGAATAATAATAAATAACTTCTACAATTTTTATCATCCACACCTGTGATAACGCAACTCTGGAACAGGAGTTTCTAAGAAATTACCGGCACTACGGTTCCATCAGTGCCCTCAGAATTCGATTCCGGGCACCGGTTCAAAAGATAGAAATTCCCGCTCATTCGTTCACTAAACGTACCCGAGCTAAACTTCGGATAGAAATTCCAGGCACTCCGGGCCTCGGAATCAAGTGCCGTCTGAAACCACGTTCTTGTAAAATTCCAAAGAAAATTAAGAAAAAATTTCCCTTGAATTTTACGATTCTTTACAAGAAATAGGGAAATATCAACCACTAGATTTATAAATCCCCAAGTCTACTTTTTTTACGAATGGTCATTATCAAATAATTTTTGGGGACAGATAAATTACAAAGAAAAAAATTTAAAAGAAAAGAAAAAGATCTCCCTCTCAAATCTTGAATTTATGCACTAATTTGATCCTCTAGATTGCATACCCCTTTTCATATGTTCTGTTGCTGATCTTGATTTGTAGGTCTCCTAAATATTACATCTCTTTAATGAGTACTGGCATGAAAAAGAGTAAGTGATGAGTTCCTCTACTACTGCTAAGAATTTAAATCAACTATCATCGCCGGATTTGTCACCCCTACACGCACCAAATTAGGTAGGTTCTCACCTTTTGCGTCATAAACATAGAATTTTTTCCCCAAATCTTGTGATAATATCAAAACCCATATAACTAAATACTGATAAATTAGTTAGATGAACATGGATTGGATTTTGGTCCTCACTTTAATCTGTAAATAAAAGCAGATATATATTAATACAGTTACAAAATATTTAGCTATATAACTTATATAAATTTTTAGAATAATGATAAACTACTAAATAATATTTATTTAAATTTATTTTTAATTTATTAACAATGATTTTAGTTGATTAATTTATTTCTTTAATTTTATTTTATTTAAAATTATTCTTATTTTTTAAATATTAAATTATCTAATAATTAATATTAACATTAATATTTTAATAAAATTATAAAAAAATTATTAATATTAATATTTTATAATTTAGAAGTTATAATTTAATTGAGATTAAATTATATTTTATATTATTATAACTGTTTTATAAAGATAAATTACAATTATTATAACTTTTATTATATTAAAGATAAAAATTTATAATTATTAATTCAATTTCATTATTTTATTTTAAAGATTTATTTTATTTATAAATTATGATAATAATTATTATTATTATTTATAATTTAATTAATTAGTTTTTTCCTTTAATTTCTATATTTATTTATTACTTTTCTTTCCCCCCTCCCTTCTTCATCACGCACGGGAGGGGGAGTTCTGGTTGCATCGAGAAGTCAGTGGCGCATCCTACTCTAGAATTTCTCCTTCCAGTGTCACTCACTTACAGAAGTAATGTCTTCTACTCACGTGGTTCCATTTACTCAGTGTGAGTGGGTTCGGGTTCAGATCTGACTCGAGTGACAATGAAATGGGTTTTGGCGAATAGAGGTTTCTCTTCAACAGCGACATTTCATGTGGCGGTGTAGTTCTTCATAAATCGGTATCAACATCGAATCATGAATTAAAGAGTATCATATATGGAAAAAGATTTTTTTCAAATGATCTGGTTTGATCTGATTTAGATAGTTATTGATCTGATTGTGTGATTCAGTTCTTTGATTGAGTCTGCAACTGTGATAGTGAGTTTGGTGCGTTTGATCAAAGTTGTGATGAACTACCAATAGAATATGAGGCATTGGTAAGTCGAGGAATTGAAAATCAATCATTGAGAAAGTTTTGGTTTGAACGCATGGAGTGGTGTATGTAAGCAGAAAATCAATTGGTGCATTGCTAGGTGGAATATTGGCCAACGGTGGAAGGAAAAGATGAGTTATCGGTATTCTAGGAGCTACAGATAGCAGAAGAGAGGGACTGTGTTGGTGTGTCACAGATGGATAAAAGAATAAGTATCAGTGAGACATTTTAATGGGTGATAGTGATACAGATGGAAGCATTATGGGTGACTCGTTGAGTTGCCGATGAAATAGACAGAGGCGGTGACTCCCAAAAAATGTCAAAGTACAAAATGGGTCACTGTTGGGTTAAAATGCTAACTCATTTACTAGGAGTGCAAAGATGAACTTTCAGTGACTCATCTGTAGAAAAAATATAATTATCATGATTTAAGCATTAAAAATTAAATTCTTAAATCAATTAATCTAAATTAATGATGTTTAATGAAAATAAAACAATTATATAATTATTAAACTCAAAATCTAAAATCTAAATGATTAACTAAAATTATAAACTAAATAAAATTAAAATATAATAGTTAACACAATTAAAATTAAAATGATAAAATGAATTAAAGTATTAAATAAAAAAATCAATTAAAATATGATATTTAAATAACTAAAAAACTTGATCAGGGAAAAATAATAAAAAGAAAAAAATGTTTAAAGATAAAATAATAATATTTATATTAATGAAATGTATATAATTTGATTAATTACCAAAAAACTATTATGGAATGCAGACACAGACTTATAGAATAAAATTTATGAACCAAAATTTGTACGTGAAAGAAAATTAATAACTTAAGAGTTAAAAGTACATGATTAATAATAACACATGATTAAATAATGAATTTAAATAAAAAAAATAAAAAAATGAGACTATTTAAAAAAAATAAATAATAATTAATTAAATCATTAAAACGTAATAAAATATTTGGAAAAAATATTAAATTTTATGGCCACGTCATAAACCGAGGCAGTATGTTTTCGGCCCAAAGGTGTGCATGTGATTTGAATAAGTACAATTTCATTCATAAAATCTTAACTCAAAGAGATATACATAAAATGATAAAGATTAATATAGTAGTGGGAAACTAACATGCACCATTCATGTTTTGAGATAAGAATTCATAAATAGAAAAATACGTGTTTTTGAAATAGCGTTCTTTCATGAATTAATATTGAATGCTCTTTGAAAATTTTTGGGATCAGATATTTCCTTCACCAAGGTAAAGTAGAAATGCACTGATAAAATCATGTATTAATATTGTGTATTATGGAAAGATATCAAGACATTATTACTCAATTGAATATAATTGTTTGTTTGAAAAGAATATATTGTGCCTAACCAATTTTTTATCTTGGAAGAACAATTTTGATGATGCTGTGTTGAGATGATACTTATTATTTTGATAATCTAAAAATATTATGGTAGTTCACGTAGTAGAAGAAGAATATTGATTCAGGGATGTCTGGTTTTTCACTGAAGATAAAATAAAGAAGAAGATAATGAGACTAAACAATCTATGTTTAGTTGATCATTATTTGGTCATGAAATTTTTTGGGTTCATCAATTAACTAAAATCATAATATTATAAGTGAAATTAGTAGAACAATATTCAGTTATCTTTTTTCTTCAACAAATAGGTAATGAGATTTTATTTTCCTATAGTTGTTCAAGAAACCAAGTAAGGTATACTGTTTTATAAGAACAACTCAGAGCTATGACATCCAACTGGTATCATTAGGTAGAAGACATTATTTGTGTTACAAACCTTATCAAGAATGAGAATAATTTCTTGAGAGTTTGTATAATGATCCATCCATGTGATATAAAATATGCACTATCTGTTGACTGTAGTAAATTTAATGTGAAAGGGTGTTTAATGGTTATTGTAAAAATATCCAAAGTATTACATTCCAGTGGCTGTGTGGTCAAAATCGTTGATAAAACATGCCAAGGAATAGCTTTTAATATTGAGTAATGAGCCTTGTAAAAATATTGTGGTCCAACTTTACATTTTTTAAAATTATTTCATTAGAAAAGAAAAATAGAATAATTGAATCAAGATCCCAATATGTCTAAGAGGTATAGTGATAAAAATTTGAAATTTTATTAAAAATTCCCCAACACCGATTCACCTCTATCAGTGTTCGACAAATTCCAAAATTTTCATTTTAAGTGGTATTAGAAGCAAGGTCCACCTATGTAAGATTATCTATACGGTTTTTTTATCTTTGGAACTCTTGAGTTTATAACCTATGTCAAAAATGATGTGATGTCTTGGTGAAGATTCAATTATCAGTGAACATAAGTATATAACTACCAAGACCATGACAAAAATGATAAAGAAAGAGAATATAATGTTAAATAATAATCCACTCTTGTCTAAAGAATATGGAGTATCTTTTTATATATTCCTTGATTATAATTAAAACATATCATTATTTTAATGTATGAGTAGGAGGAACAAGTTTCCACAATGAATATGGATAAACTTCCAAACTATATTGATCAGGTAGGGTGTGTTAGTACATTAAAAAGTTGTCCTCAATGATGAAAATTCTATCAAAAGTGGTGATGATGATCAATCTACAACTTCGCAAGAATTATTAGTTGATAGATTAATATTTATTCTTAATTTTATTCCTAATTAAATATCCTTTCATTTTTGAGTATTTCAATGTATATAGGAATATATCACCAAGTTAGAATGATAAACTGATGTTTTAGAGAAGGACATGTAATAAAAAATTGTATAATTCTTAAAAAACTGAAGATAGATTGTAACCTTTAAAGAAACAAATAAGGAACATAAAATATGTTCCTCAAAATGTAATAAAGAACTTTAATATATAGATGTAGTCAATAAGACACTAATAGAAAGGATCTATGCACTAGAGGTTAATCTAAATAAGAGAACTAAATTCAAAGGTTTAAATTTGGGAAAAATATCCAACAAGATCAAATAACATGCATATTTGTTAAAAAAACAAATTAAAAATGCATGAATATGAAGTTTAATGAATGAAGAAGTCCTGTGAAGAGAAGATGATTATGATTGAAGATCAAAAAAACAACCCCAACGTGAAATGTTTATAATTGGAAGCTTAGTTGGACAAACATGAGAAGACACATATTGACTCTTCATAAAATAAAGAGATTTTTTTTACTATTACTCAATCTTCATTATGGGATAATAATGTTGAA
Source organism: Viscum album (assembly GCA_963277665.1). Taxonomy (NCBI): domain Eukaryota; kingdom Viridiplantae; phylum Streptophyta; class Magnoliopsida; order Santalales; family Viscaceae; genus Viscum; species Viscum album. The sequence continues at coordinate 71,123 of CAUJRU010000343.1, forward strand.
ATACCTACAACATATGATAATAAGATGAAGACTTCAATTTAATTATGTATATCATGAAACTAAGAATAAATTGGTACCAACCATAACATCTTGTACTATTGTTTTTAAAAATTTTATCAGGAAAAATGCAAGTTGTAAAATACATTTTAAACAATTATGGAAGAAAAAAGGTGAGAAAAATACTACCACCATGACTAGGGTGTATACGAAAAATATTTTGGAAGTTGGTTCCCAATAAAAATCACCCTAAATCATGAAGATGATCTAACAACATTATAAATGTGATATAAATAAATCATGATTTTTGGGTCAATGTTAGTGTTGTAAAAGAATTATTCTCGATTAATTAAATTGTTGGTATAATCCTAAAAATGTAAAAGTAGATAACAAATCCAATCTCATGGGGGAGTAGTCTAGGGAAGAAGAAAGAACATCCACAGGTTCAGAATAATTTTTATATTACAAAGATATTTGGAATGCTTGAAAACATCTATGATGTATGAAATTATAGAGGTCATATGGTTAGTACATGCTCTTCTCAAAATGTATACAAAGATGATAAGAAAATAATATTACACAATCTAGAGATGAATAAAGAGTAATCCTTGGTAAGATATCAGAATATTACTAGGAATATAAATACTCCCAAGAAGGTGTCAAATATGAATGGTGAGAAGTCCTTGGATTCGAAATTCGAGAAGTTAAAGGTTAGTACATCCAAAAGAATTACAAAGAGGGATGACACTCAGAAGAACCCATGTAGAAGATCCAAACATGCTGTTATAGTTCTAAATGACATGTTAGTTAATTGGCTAGATGATTTGGAAAGAATGAGAAAAATTGAATATTCGCAAGATAAGGCTTATGAAAAAGAGAAATAAAATATTCCATATGATTAAGACAAATTAAATGATTAATTTTCATGAAAAGATAACTCTTAAGTTAAATAATTTCAATGTGAGAGATATAAGAATGTTTATATATTGGTAAAGGTTGTTTACCTTTATATCAAAACAAGAATCATTCCTTGATAGGAGTAAGAATGTATCATGTTTAGAGGTGGTTAAGAAGAAAAATTATCCACATAAATTAGATGAGGAAGTGAATATATCCATTCATGATCAATATAAATTATAATGAATATTCAAATTTGGAAGCATGATGAATGGATTAAATAGAGAAAATTGGTTGAGAAAACCATATCAACCATTAATTTTATATTTATTAAGTAAAAAGGATCCACCTTATTCCCTTAAATCATTGGGTATTGTATTCATGCTTATAAATTAGGTAATTAAAGTTGAGGCAAGTTCTCATGGGGAGAACCTAATAAGTCGTGAGTGATATTGATTATTGATAGAAAATAAAAATAAGTAACCATACTTGAATGATTTGTCAATTATTATTTAAATAAAAATATTATGGGAAATAATCTTTGATGAAGATGAATAATGTGAAGTCCCATTCTGGATAACCATGATAAAGAAGATACCATCTTGTCTTGATCTAATTTCGGGGTATACTAAAGAAAAAATTCTCTAACAGATAATCCTTGGTGAATTTTTGAATGTTGTCCATTCTGGACAATAACAATTTGAATATCCATTATGGTGTATTCTCCATATAGTAATTTCTTGAAATAAATTCTTAATGAGATCCACCATCATGAATATGATAATAATTGTTTCCCTTTAGGAGGATACAAATAAAGAATCCTCAAAAATTATTATTTCAATTAGTATCAAATTTGACTATTCAGGAAATTTCATGAATTCCTTATCATTAGAAAAGTTATTTTTCTCTTAATCTCCCATCCCTGGTTATAAAAAATAACAAAACATTTACAAATGGGGATAAATTGAATTATTCAATGACATAAGAAGAATGAATGTTACCCAATGTTGCTTATCCTACCAATTGCACATGAATTGTTTTTTTCTATTTGATAAAATGAGTGTAGGAGTTATAATTTGATATTTATTACAAATATTTCACATCTCATTTAGTATCATCATACTAGAATGAATGTGAATAACCCTTAAAGACAATTATATGAGTTCTCATTTCATATGTTATCATGACCAGTTATTAAGGGAAACTTTATTGTCTAAATCAAGTCATCCAGTTTTATACACCAATCATAGCTCAAGTAATCTTATATTAAATGATGGTTGGAACCTTTTTTTAAGTATGGGATGATACCATTTCCCCTTTATCTTTGTATTTATTGTTAATAAGGGAGTAACAAGTGAAATGAATGTTTGATAAGTAAAGGGGGGAGATAAGATAATTGTTTTACATAGTGACACATTCATTTGGAATAAACTTTGAAGGAGTTTAAGATAATAGTTCCATATAATGATAAATTAATTTGGAATGAAAATTGAAGTGATTTCCAACAAATACACATGGGGGGATTGAAGTTCCCAATTTACATGTGGATAATATTTGTTCTTAAATTATTGTCATTGGTTAACCATAGTGATCAATGAGATAGAAATATTTAACTAATTTTCATAAGATGAATAAGTTATAATGTTAATGGATCTTGGATAAACTGATCATGTCATATAATTTGAAGAACAATGTGAAAGGTTTGATGAATTTTAATTTCATGATGATGCCTGGAGAATTGTAATAGATTTATTCATTATGATGCATAAAGAATTGATATAGATTCATAGAATTGGATATCATTCTTGGTCAAATCTCCATGTTGTTAAATAATACTATTTTTAACTAGTTCTAAGATCAAATACATGCATCAGAGGTGATACACTGTTTACAAAAAAACAAATGTGATGTTTTGGAAGCAGAGAATTTATTTAGAATTCATATTCTAAATTGAATAGATAATGAGTTGTAATCGAAGAAGGCCACATAATTTTTTTATTTCATGTCAATCATCAAAGAGATACATTTAAATATATATTTTCACAATGATTAAATTGAAATAATTTGAAAAATATTAGTTTTCATGCAAGATAAATTATATTGAATGTGGGGAAGTTTTGAAGTTGAGGAAGTGGTGGATAGATTAATAAATTTTGGAATAATTATAATTATTCTAAATCATATATTTATGGGGTTTATGGAAAATCATTCCAGGTGAATAGCCTTAACTAAGGTCTCATGTGGGACAAAATGTTCACCACACCAAAGTGAGACCCATCCATCATGCAGTAGGGTAGGGGATGTTTCTTGAGCATATGCCTATGTATAGGGAATGCAAGGTCTTGTGGAAGAACGCAAGAAGGTGTGATTCTACAGAACTAGTAAGGGATGGTACTGGGAGTGGATTTTTAATTTCTGATCCTCTTCCTACAATGGTTGATTAACATAGCACACCCCTAAAACCTGGCCATTTCAATGTGTGACAAAAAATTGGATGCATTTTTCACCCTCTTAAATGATTAAAAAAATAGAATCCATCTAATCGACTTAATATGCACATTTCAACGCATTATGTTCCCCACTAATTTAAATTTATGTCTTCCAATATCCTTCAGAATTTGAATTCAAAATTAAGCACACATTTATCACCCAATATCATTGTCTTCCTCTTATCTTCCTCAATAGTTCCACCAGTTTGGCATAGAAGAAGGCCAAAAAACAATTTTCCAAATACTTGACCACCATGATCAAACTACAGTTGAAATATTGAGATTAACTCCATTAAAGGAATCATACAAACTCATTTTTTTATTCATGTGAAGATTACAAATAATAGGCTTCGTTCGAACAAAAAAAAATAGTAATAGGAGGCCCATTTGGTCATTTGATCTTCATGGATGTGTTTGATATTTTGAATGGAACTCGTTTATGATCACATGAAAGTGATATATTTATCGATAGAAAATGCTGATTGTGAAGAAAAGACACTACCATTATCGGTGTCATTTAACTCGCAGTTTAAGGATTCATATATAGAGTTTTTTTGGGAGTTTAATGGGATGATTTTCATGGCACAGAATATAGGGATTTGATTCAATTATTAAATTAATATAGGTTGTGATCATCACCTATATATGGATAATATCTAATGTGATTTGTGTTAATAGGTTTTCAGGATTTTTTTAAAACAAATTGTAGGATTGATTTTTTAAAAAATATACCTTAAATGAGGCATCACTGAGGCCACCTTTTCCCTAAAATAATAATTATTTTTCTATTTTATTTTTTTTATATTTTTGAATTTTTAATGTTTTATTATTTTTTTATGTTTATATATATATAAATAAGACAAGATGTTTCAGCCAAATTTTCTCTTATTCAAGTATGTGACTTTGCAACCCTGTAAAATATAATGTAGAAGACCAATATAAATAAAAACTATAACATGGATTAAATATATAAGAAGTAATTGAAAATAAAAAATAATTTCATTAAAAATATTGATAGAAAATAATTTATAATATTTTTAATACCTTAACCTGAAAAATAAAAATGTTTCATATACGTGACTTTGATATCCTATGAAATATAAACAATAAGATCAATATAAATTAAATTTGAACCATTTATTAAATATATAAGAATTAGTATAAAATGGAAATAATTTCATAAAAAATGGTAAAGAAAAATAATTTATAAGCTTTCTAAACCACCAAATTGTAGCATAAAAATGTTTCAATTATGTAAATTTTCTAGACTATATATTATAAAATATAAGACCAATATAAATGAAAACCTAGAAATTGATTAAACATATAAGAATTAGTTGAAAATAAAAAATAATTTCCTAGAAAATGTTGATGAAAATTAATTTTTAAGATTTCTAATCCACCAACCTGAGGCTTAAAAATGTTTCAAGTACTTGAATTTTCCAGCCTATAAAATATACACTATAGGACAAATATAAATATAAATTTAAAAATTTATTAAAATATAAAAATTAGTCTAAAATAAAAATAATTTCCTAAAAAATATGTTGATAAAAAATATTTTATAAGCTTTCTAATCCAGTAACTTGAAACATAAAAATGATTCATGTACTTGAATTTTATAACATATAAAATCTAAACAATAAGACCAACATAAATAAAATTTTAAAAATTGATTAAAAATATAATAAGTAGTTGGAAATAAAAATAATTTCTTGAAAAATGATGATGAAAAATAATTTATAAGATTTCTAATAAACCTACCAGAAACTTGAAAATGTTTCAAGTACATGACTTTTCTAGCCTATAAAATATAAAATATGAGACCAATATAAACAAAATATCAAAAAATTATTAAAAATATAATAATTAGTAAAAAATAAAAATAGTGTTTTACAAAATGTTGATGAAAAATAATTTATAATCATTATAATCCACATACTTGAATCTTAAAAATGTTTCAAGTATGTGAATTTTCTATCCTATAAAATATAATCTAGAAGACAAGTGTAAATGTAATTTTAAGAACTGATTAATCATATAAGAAGTAGTCTAACATTTAATTATTATTTATATAGTTCTTAATGTTTATATTTTATAAGATTTCAAAGTCAAGTAGGTGGATTTGGATCCTCTCTGACATTTCATCTCTTCTCTCTCACTTCTGAGTAACTTTTCTTACATTCCATTCATTTTCATTTATTTAATTAATTTATAAAATAAATTTATTTTCAAAAACTTTTTATATTTTTTGATGATATTTTAAATTTTTTTACACCATTTTTATACTGTATATTTTATAATATTTAAATGTTATCTAATTGAAATTTAATAATTATTCTAATGGTTCAAGAAGTTGACTTTGAAAGATGTCAAATATTAACTAATCCTAAAATATAAATGAAAATGGAAATACTATATAAACATATAAGAAGGGATAATAGTAATAATAGTATCTTCATTTTAATAGACATAAAACGTTTAAATTCACATTGATAGTCAATGTATATTTCTATGGTGAGGAGATTCCATCCCACATAGTAGTCTGTGAATATGATGTCTGCATTGAGTTCTCTATGGAGTCTAATGACTTGGAGGGGGATGATCCTCAGGAACTAGAACATCGACTGTCAAATCCTCCACCTATGTGTTAGTGGGAGGATCTGTCAACTACATCTCATACTTCCCTTTTAATCCTTATCCCACTAGGGTGGTATAAGGACCTTCCATCATCATAGTGGGGAACCAAGCTAGCGATGAAGATATACCATAAGGATGTGATGGATTTAGACCCCAAGGCGGTGATGGATCTAGACCCAAGTCTGCGATAGATACAGACCCCAAGGCTGTGATGGATCTAGAGCCCAAGATAGAGAGAAAAATAGGAATCATTTCAAGAAATACAGATCACATGCCACCTAAAACACATCCTGAATTGACTGAGGCTAGATTACTAAAGGGATAAACTCTCCTTGTGGAATAGGTGAGGCCACATGTGCAACATAGTGATTTCTACATCACCGCGGTCATGTCTTGTCAGAACCAGCAGCTGCAACAGGATATTCCTCTAGGGTAGTAACCTCCTCTCTCCGGGCTTGATGCTTGAAGATTCTCTTAGAAAGCTCATAATAATATGACCTTAGCTCCATCACTTCATCATGGATGAATGCCCAACTAAAGAAACCCTCCTTTACATCACTCATGTGAACAAGATTCTCTGAGTGAATTCCCTATAAAGAGATTCAAAATGAATTAGAAACTAGTTCATCAAAAAAACTAATTGAAATTTGTTGACATAATATCCTATGCATCTCTCTGTCATGTTGGGTAAGATACAATATATACTTTAGTCTATACCATTCCTCATTCTCAACCCACTTCGAAAGAAGGAACGGATTCTTCGGTACACCTCGAATATGAAACTCTGCATGCTTGTGACAGGTGTCAAGAATGCAGGCATGTACTCAGTGCCATTACTCATTTGGACTCCCTATCCGCTTTATAGCCTGAAGATTGTCTATATGTCTCAGTGGTAATGGAATTGGCTGATCACGAAAAAAATAGGGCATGAATCTATCAGGCTGCTTCCACTAAAAAATATGGAAGTGAATGAGGGGTAGTATATCCATTGCATCCTAAAGCCCAAGAGTGTAGTATGGTAGGAACTGGTCTATAATAGTTCAATATGGAATCCATAAATTCTGAAATGACATGTGACCTTTGTCAAAAAAGATCCTAACTAAATACCAAAATTTATTCTATTATTAAATTTGTTTTACAGTGATAGATTTTATATACATACCTGGTCTGGTAAAAGATAGTCCAACTAGAGTTGATATACACTGAAATTGTGTTTTAGAACCATGTGCAAATTGTGTCACTTGCACCACCTATAAAATACAACATCAATAGTGATAAATAATGAGAAATTAAAGTCAATATATCATAATAGAATTAGAAACCAACAAAAATTAGTGATCATATCATGGTCTACATAAAGCGTCATGCAACACCTCCATCTCAATCAGTGGACCAGCAAGCTCAGGGAGGAATATAAGGATGTGCTCCATTTCACACATCTAAATAAAGATGACGAATCCCCCAAGACCTATTCGGTCAGTGTGGGATAGCCTTCATATTTCTCTATATGTGTATGCCAAGAAAGATGATCCTTAGGTGTACTTCCCAGCCCGATCAATGTCCTCTAGTAGGGGTAGATACATCAGGATCACGTGCATAACCAATTGATTAGTACACATGGTCCCTCCGATGATCTATAATATATATTCACAATCATAACACATGATAGTATTATCATTAGCATCATTGGGTAAATGTAGAATCTGTACCTCCAACCAAGAAATAGATATCGATGATCCATCTGTTGCAATACAGTCGGACAAAATGCCAATGCCTAATATGTGCTGAGAAAGGTTGGTCCATAATGCACGAGTGAGTCCAATAATGGGTCTCCCCTAGAAAGGAATACCGAGAAGCACTGCAACATCCTTGAGGGTGATGGTCATCCCTCCCTTAGTCAGGAGGAATGTGTGTGTATCTGGTCTCCACCTATCCACAAGGGACGAAATCAGGTGATGGTTGACAAATGTGAAATCTGATATGACAATATCATAGAATCCATCATGGTGAATGTATGGTCTAATAGTATGTGGAGGCTCCCTGTGATGAAAATGGGGCACTCGATGCAACCTAATCAATTTATCCTCACCACCCTATAGCATGTCCTAGGAAATATGGGTACCCTACTTAGTGAGTAGTATGGTATCATCTATCTACATATGAAAAAAAATAAATTAGTCTTAAGTGTAAAATGTAAATATAATTTTATGGTCTGCAGAATGTTATGACTTTTAGAATGCATGACATTCCATGTTTATTCACATTTTTTATACAGTTATTTTTACAAAAATAATGGTGAATATCTTTATATTTTTCAAATCATATTAATAATATGTTGACAAGATATTATTTGACCTTGAAAAGGTTTTTTTTCAAGATATGGTTTAATATATTTATATATATAAACAATTTATCTTTTTTATGCAGATGTTTATTAGAAAATGGTGTGATTTTTAATTTATGTGTGACTGTCCACTTGAAGGTATTTTTCATGATTATTTTCTAATATGTAAATTTCATTCTATAACACTAAATAAAATTCAATAAAGAATTTGTGGGAAATGAACCACGATGTAGGAGGAACAGTGATAATGACGATAGTAATGACATAAAATCATTCCATCACCATTGTCGTTGAAACTATTCCTCCTGCATCATGGTTCATTTCATAAAAATTCCTTTTGTAGTTCAGTTAGTGTTACAGAATCAGTTTTACTAACCTCTATTGTTGGTTGTATAGTATAACAAGCTCCTTTATTTATTTGTATAACCTCCCTGTAGTAGTACACACAGGTAAAACCTATCTTTAGGTCGAAACTGTTTTCTGATCATGATTCTAATAATGTAACCAATATTGAAAAAGGTGGTTGATCATATAATATTTATTATACTGAAATTTTATAACCTCTTCTTCAACAATAATATATGATACTGTTATTTCATTATATAAAATTTTATTAGTATATCAGTTACAAAATGATTTAAAAATCCAGGTAAAGGAAATATGTTTTTGGGTTTGTGGTCTACCTTTTAGGTTTTAGGGTATAGAGATTAGGGTTTCAAATATTTAGGTTTGGGTCTACTGTTTTGGACTTTTTGTAAGGTTTTAGGGTTTAGGTTTATGATTTTAGGGTTAAGGATTAGGTTTTTAAGCTTAGGGTATAGAATATTGAGATTAAATTATAGGGAAGAAGTTTTTGGGTTTAGTGATCTGTTTTTGGGTTTTGGGGATTAGAAATCCAATGTAAAAAAGAAGAGATAACAACATGTAATTTACAATATGATAATATCCCAATCAAGAAAATATATCTTTGTAGTTGAGAGTGTAAACTCGACCGTTCAATGTTAGGGAATTTTTTCTGGTTATGAACTTCTTAATGACATATGGTTCATCTCAAACTCTTCCCTTTTCATGAGGCTAGTCTATCTCATTCTACATGATGACGGCCTTTGGTCTCCCATGGAGATGAAACCAATTTATGTTAGGTATCACTATCTGTTGGCCTTTGGGCATTGGGAAATAATAAAACATTCAAATAGGCACCAATGGTAAAGCAAAATAGTTAGAAATGGTATCCATCTAGTACACTATATCAACATATGCTTCCCATGATATGTTCACAGAGGCACATTCTATGATGGCGCGGGTCCATGGAACCATAAGGCTTGAATGTTTCGACATTGAAATTGCGTCTTTTACAGTAATACCACCATTTTTATACTGATGATATTTGTTATGGGTTTAGAATGCTCTTGAACATCAAATTGATAGTCTTCTCGTTGAAAAATGAATACATGATAACCAGAAGAATCTTCAATAGTCTTTTCAATCTCTCGTTGAAAGTGTTTTCTGTACCTTATCTCCTATTTTATTCCATCTGATGCTAGTTTTTGTCTATCAACAAAGTAATTCACACAATGATATAATTTCTCATGAACTAGGGAAACTATAGGTAGGTTGTGAAGCTATTTTAAGACACCATTGATTCACACCACAATGTATGTGGTCATGTGTTTGTGCCTCTTCCCCCTGTCATCTGCCAAATTCCTTTTTCCTTTTGGAATCTGCATCCTACAATCCTAAATTCTTTATTTTCTTGGAAAATTTGTTCAAAATGTTTTGGAAACCATCATCGATCTGGTGCATATTCTATACAGAATTCATGATATTTCACATAATTTGATTCTATTTTTAAGTTTAAATAGAAAAAAATAACAAATTCTATTCATACCAAGCCCTATGATTTCCATCTTCATCAGTTTTTTTGTGGAATATTTTATGCACATTTCTAGCAATGTGTCTAATTCAGAAATGATGATGTGAATTTTTGTTTCTCCATGTATCTAGATATTCATTTATTTTGTCATTAATTACTTGATGCTGATCATATATAAAAAAACACCATGAATGTTGGTGAAATGGTTGCTAATACATGCCAACAACTGACTCAATGATTCATAATTTTATTTCTCTTCAATAGAAATGTAAAGAGGAAGAGGCGAATGGTTTCCATTTTGGGTTGCTGTAATAAAAAATACTCCCTCGTAATTTCTATATAGAAATGTTACATAAATATGAATGAACTATTTGATGAAACGAAATGTGAAGATACATGGGAGGAATGCTCAGAACAACTGATGAAATTGAACACGAGATGGATCAAGTCAGTTATCATGAAGTACTTGTTCGTTTGTATCAAGATGGATGAAAACTAGTTTATGATGCTTCAATAAATCTAGAAATTGTAGAAAAACCTGATATGAGTCATCCCAATCACCATAAAACTTCATAATTGCCTTCAGTTTCATCGTCCATGCCTTATTATAGGAAATTTTATAAGAAAATGTTTTTTGTATCCTCTATTACATAAGGTCTATCAGAACAACTTGGAATGTCCTAATAATCTTAACTATAATGGATAAAACAAATTCTATATCCAAAGAGGTATGATCTTGTGTTAGGATACGGTAAGTGCAAGTTTGAGCTGCCTCAATCATCAAGATTCTGCAACCTCCAAATGCAATGTCCTAAATCACCCACAATATAAATCTACAATCATCCCCATACTTCTCACACTATATGGGATATTTACATTGGCTTGATTTGTGATCTATATATATGCAGTACCATTCACTGTGAATTTTCTTTATCATGCCTATTAATGCATCTTTACTTAGAAAATTCCTTCGAACATATAAGGTTTTGTACATCTCACTAAACCTATCTGGTACAACTCCAGGAAACTCAGTTTCCCATGTGAGAACATTATTTTCAAATAAAATCACACATTTAATTTCTTCTAACGAAGATTAAAAGAGTGGTGGATGATTTATTGTATGTCTAGGCTGATCTACATCTAATTCATTTCTTAAAACCACCTACCTAACTTCTGCTGGTCCCTCCTCATTAGCACTTTTTTCACCATCTATTCCATCATTACAAAACTTTTCAATAGAAGTCATATTGACATGTATATACAGAAGATCATCTAGGATGTCCTCTTCTATATCATTTGTAATAGGCTTAATTTCACGGGCAGACTATATTTAACCACTCTTGTAATTCCACATCTTTGTACAACTAGATGTTATTATTGTACAATAGAAATATCAACATATAACTCCACCATGGTACTATCTGACTGTTAAGAAAACAAATTAATTGATTGGACCCACTACACATCATCAACCAATGGATAAGCTAGATTCAACAGTGTTGCCTGGAATTGCAAATGTCTATAGCTTATATACTTGACCTCTTGATAGGGTCCCAGATTTATGGAACCACAAATTATTTCTTGATGTTCAATTAGGGTTACACAACCAGCTATAATAACCACTGTTACTGGTTTCGTACTGTAAGAAGATCCTTCCTTTGTTTGAATAACCTCCCCATAGCAGTACACACAGGAAACCAGGACTCTCTTCATTCAAAATGTTTCTTTGATCAAAATTATGATAGTGTAACAAATATTAACAATGATGGTTGACCATATACTATTTATTATAATGTTATTATAGGATGCATTTTATACCCTAAAATATGCTACTAATGTTTCATTACATAAATGTTTATTAGAATAAAATTCACAAAATGTTTTGTAAACCTAGGTAAAAAGAAGAGGAAACAACAAATTGTATTATTTATCATTGATATAATGAAAATTTTGATCATATAAAGTGAAAGAAGAAGAATGAACACATAAAATAACACATTAATTATTTTTAAAATATAATAAATTCGTTGACAATTTTCAATAAAATGCGGTTTGGGTGAGATGATCTCACTTCAGATGAGATAAAATCTAAATTAATTTTTATTTATATATTAATAACATCTTTGAAATATATGGACTTCACATTTGAACATTCAAAAGACTTCGACATTCTAATGAAATATCTAAGATGTCATATTAGATGTCATTAGAAGGCCAAAAACTATTGAAAGTTCAAAATTGAAGTGCCTATCCTTCGAAGATGTTAGTAAGCTAGCAATTAAAAATAAGCTATATTTTACCTCATATATGAATTGAGACTCATCTCTTCGAAACCACATTCTATTGAAAAATTTCATCAAAATTTTCAGATTTAATAAATAATTCATGTGTTATTTAATGTTTTTATTCTTCTTCATTTCAATTTATATGATCAAAATTGTCATTAGCTAATCATTATATGGATTCATTTTTTAATCGTATGTTATTTTTTTTATTAATCTATAATTAATCATTCCTAATAATAACTATTATTTATAAACTATGTAATCTTTATGATACTAAAATTTTAAAACATTTTATTATATCCTAAACTATGATAATAATGTTTCTTAGTACAATTTTTATTAAGTTATTCATTATTTAATAACAAGTTTTTCATTACTAGGTTAATAATTAGTTAATCATTATTAATTCACCCTATAACATATAAGAAAAAACACATAAAAAACACATGATTGTTTTATAACATACATTAAATACCAACATTTTTCAACAAAACATGGTTTGAATGATATGATCCTATCATTAAAAGTGAGGTAAAACCCAACTGATTTTTATTTTATTGGTTAATAACATACTATTAAAGTATTTACTTAACTTAATAAGTACATCTATTTAGATAATTTACTTAAGCTACCAAATAAAAATAAATTTGATTTTACCTCACTTCTGAATTCATGCTCATCTCATCCAAACAATGTCTAATTGAAAAATATCAAAGAATTTATTGTTGGTTGTAAAATATTAATGTGTAATTTAATTTCTTTTTTCTCCATTTAATTTTTTATAATCATAATTGTGATTTTATCTATGATAATAATTATTAGCTTATCAGTACATGTATTCATCTATTAATTTGAATTTATTCAGTCATTAATCATTACTAAAAAAAAATATTATTTCTAAAAAATATAATTCTAATGATAGTATAATTTTAGAATATATTGTTATATCTAAAACAATTATGCTAATCTTTCTTAGTAAATTTTTTATCAAATCAATCATTCTTTAATCACTATTTTATCATTATTAAGTTATTCTTTAATTATTTATTTATTCTATAATCATTATTCATATCATATTCATTAGTCAATTATAATTAAGTAATAATTTGAATTCAATTTTTATGCTAAGTTAAAATTAATTAATCTCTAATTAATCATTACTAATAATAAGTATTATTTCTAAATTAAATATAACTAATTGAACTATTTAATAAATAAAATCTTCAAAAATGACTAAAAATAATTAAATTTATAATAATAAAATTCATTCTTTAATGACTTTTACCTTGTCAATTTGATTCCATATCATCATAATTATCATTTTATCATTGATAAATATACTGATTTGATTTTTCTTTTCTTATGTATTTTATTAGTTTATAAATAAAATATGAATCATCTTAAGCATTTTCCCCATGAGTGTCAAACCAAGGGTGTAACAAGGACCATTTTCATGAAAAAATTCCCATTAGAGTCTAGATCAATGTTGTGCTTTTGGTTTTTACCCTTAGGTACATCTCAATGAAATCCACATCCACTTGTTTGTATCCAGAGAGGGATTTGATTACTTAGATAACCATATAATCTTTATGCCTCTAAAATTTAACAATACATAATCTTAAATTATTATATACTCAATCTATACATAATCTATATGTAATCATTTATAATAATAAATATTATTCCAAACTATATATAACTAATTAAAGAACCTAATAAAAAAAAATTTAGAACTAACTAAACTACTTAAAAAATGAAAAACATAAAAGTAAAGAAAATTAAATTAAATAAATAAAATGCATTAAATTAAATAAAATAATTCATCTAAATGATGCTTTGCAAAAAACCAACTTCTTTTTGGCCACAAAATCCACCGCAAAGAAAATGGTTTTTATAGAGGGAGAAGTAGTGGATTTAGGGGAGATGGGAGAAAATTGAAGTGAGGAGAAGGGGGGGTTCCCTTTTATAGGGAGCTGAGGGAAAGGTAGCATCACTGATGTCACCTTTAGCTTTTGTGTTAGGCCAAAGGTGGCATATGTGGTTCCTCTGTTCGCCTCACAGAGAGGTGAAAGATGGCATCCCCCCTGCTGCCTTTTCCATGTCATCGATTTGGGCCAAAGGCAGTGTGAGGGATGGAAGGAGGCAGCACCGATGCTTCCTTTAAGGAATAATTTTTTTAAAAAATTAACATACTCAATTTTTTTAGAAAACCTATTAAAAAAACTCCTCTCATGATAAGAAAGGTGATTTTTATTAGAAATAGGAGATCTCTCATTTCCTCTATAAAATAGATCCTCTCCGATCTTTTGTTTTTAGTTGGGAAAGAACAAGTACCATGATCCTTTAATGCCTTACAAATAAGGTGAGTCCTACAAGCCATTCATGTTATAATAAAGAGATTTATTCACCTAATTCGTGAAGAAGTATTGTAACCATTTGACTGGTGTTGAACACCCTCATATTTTTTTATATAGAAGGTTGGTACCTTGAGCTAGTGCTTGAGTTATACTCCCACTGAGCTTTATGGAGAACTGTTTTCAATGGAGCTCTCAACTATCATGAATAAATGGATCATCGAAACAGTTCCCACCTATTATACCCTGACTATTTTTCAAATTTAAATCTTGTCGGTACCTTATTGATACAAAATAGAGAGAGAAGAAAAAAAATATAGTTTGTGCAAAGATAACCATACATGATCCCAATTTCATACATCCATGAGGAACAAGAACTCAAACTGTTCGATTTTTCATATGTAAATAGGTTCATGCATGCACATATTGTTGAAAAACTATGATTAAGAAAAACTAAACTTGGATGGTTTAAAGAGAGATATATAAAAGGAAGTAGAATAAGGAAAAGAGTGTTTATCTGTACATACATAAGTGAATTGTCAAGTATTCATGAAAATTAAACCGAGGTAGTAAGTTTACTGCCCGAAGGTGTGAATGTTATTTTAATAAGTAACTTTTAATTCTTAAAATCTTAAATGAAATAGAAAAACATAAATGATAAATATTAAAATAATGACATGAAATGAACATGAACCATGCATGTATTGAGATATGAATTCAAGAAGAGAATAATCCGAGTTTTGGTAAGAACATTAT
This sequence comes from Viscum album, assembly GCA_963277665.1. Classification (NCBI taxonomy): domain Eukaryota; kingdom Viridiplantae; phylum Streptophyta; class Magnoliopsida; order Santalales; family Viscaceae; genus Viscum; species Viscum album. The sequence continues at coordinate 86,758 of CAUJRU010000343.1, forward strand.
TATATTAATTGATATTGAATGTTATTTGAAAATTAGTGGTACTAAATATTGGTTGCACCAAAGTGGAATACTATTGAACCAATACACTTATGTATTGATATTGTGTATGGAAGAAAGATATTAATAAACTATTAGTCAAGTTAACATATGTCTCTGTCTAAAAAGAAAAGAGTGCATGATAAGAATATTTCATGCATACATTTTGAAGTAGTTTAATGTATCGATTTTTGAATTTAAGCGAATAATCATTCCAAATTTTGAATGTATTTAATTGTTATTTATTTTATGGAAAGAAATTTGGAATATTTGAAAAAGGAATGAAAAGAGATGGTTTTTTCGAGCTTAATGACACTTCGCGGCCTGAGCATCGCTCGTGGCGTGACACCGGAATTTTGAAGTTGAATTAGAGATATAAATTTTTGGACAAAGAACCTATACGACGTGTACCTTCAGTACACGACGTGTAGTATCAGTTCGTGACATGCCTCCAGAACAAGAAGTGATATGAATATGTTCTTTGAATGACTAGTACACATTGTGTACCTTCAGTACATGACATAACATAAGTCAACGATCGAAATTAATTATCATGATACACGTAATAGTCACAAAAATATGGAAGCAACTTAAATAAGGATTAAAAGCCATGTACTTCACCTACATGTCATGTAGCAAGTCAATGATTCAAATTAGTGTACAAAACTTACTAATGTGGATACAGAATATTGAAATAGACATGATCCATGAGTACAGGATGTGTACCTTCAGTACACATCGTGAACTTTCTCAAGAAGACCCCATATATCACCTATAAAAGGAGACCCTCGACACACCATTTTGAGAATCCTAGATAGAGAATCACCAAGGGGAACCTATGGAGGACACACCCACCTACATCGTAACTTTCTATATGATTTTAATTTATTTATTTTTAAAACATTCACTCATGTTTAGAACGAGAAGGTTTTTTATTCATGTTGAGGAAATCCTGATGAAAGGGGAATTGATTGTAATACATATTTTATAATTATTTCAATGCACGTTGGTATTTCATATTTGTTCTTCAACTCTATATTTTTATTGATTTATTCTAGCATGATCATTGTGAGAGGAGTTCATGATTGGGTTTTATTTCATTATTTGTGTAGGAAAATTTTTTAGATTGAATTTTTTTTGATTAATATGTGATCTAGGTACTTGAATTCCACCATTACCATTGAGTTTTTCTTTTCCATTTGTTCAAATAAGGTTTTGGGTTACCCACCCTTTATAATCTAAATTACCTGACTATGAGAAAATGATAACCTCAGATGGAGATCATTTTCATGACAGTTGTACCCGCTAAGGCCATATTCTGACACCCCATAATTGTGAATTAATTATTTCATAACCTTTCATCCCATGATCCTAGAATCATTACCACTCAACACCTTTTTTATATTATATTCTCCCTCATTCTTCAACAATCCTATGGTCAATTTTTAGATTTGATTTCTAAAATTTTAAATTGGTTTAGGTTTATTTTATTTAATTAATATTTCTCCATCCCTATCTTTGTGCATTCGACCTCAGAATATCATTTACTATACTACCCTATAGTTTAGTGGTTTGCATTTTTTTTTAAATTCGTAAACTCGTTTACCCAATGAGAATTAATGATTCCCGCAAGGATATAAAAATGTTGGCGTTGTTGATGAGGATAGATGGGTATAATTATTAGTTGAATAATTTAGATAATGTAATTTCTCATCTTTTTAGTTTACTAGTTTTACCATATGATTTTTGTTATCATTTTTATTACTTTTTACCGCACTGGGTATTTTTTGTTGTGATGGCGGGACTGTAGAAAATAATGACTACTAAGTATAGGTTCTCCAGCATGCTGGATGACACCACACAACTACTCATGGATATTAAATAAATTAAAAGTCAACCATATGAGTTCCCACAACTGTAACCAAGCATTGATGTCAAATAACACCATATCATAGAGCCAAAATTCTACAAGGGGTGTCAGAATCAAATAATCATAGTCAAATAAGTTGTGGTAAGTACCACATTGGTTCTTATAATTATGTTAATCCTGATACCCTTGATTTTTCTAGCTTTGAATATGATGAAGAGGGTGACCTTTGTGATGAACTCGAATGGAATGAGGAACATTTTTAGAAAAAACAATAGGAAGGGGATAGTGAGTTAGGAGAAGAAAAACAAGAAAGATTATCCTCAACTGTTAAGATGCTACATAGATTCATCTAAAAACATTGAATGAAATTGAAGGAATATGAATAAGATGATGAAGAGGAGGATGGAATGATATCAAACAAATTTATGAAAAAAATTTAGAAATTTTAAGTGCACTAGAAGTAGAAGAAGAATAAGAAGACCAAGATGCACCCTGCACTGACTACGCAGTGGAAAAAATTGAAGCACCACTAAACAAAGAAGTTAATGAGATGGAGGCCGAACAAGAAGAAATCATTAAAGATGTTCCACACAAGAAACCAACCATTAATTAATAATAGTTTTACTGAGTCTGGACCGATGCTGAGATCATGCTAGCAATACTCATGATGTTCAGACTCTTGTCACTACCTCTGAGGTCCATGCGAATTTCATGGAGGATGTTTCAAGATGATATGGGAGGATATCAAAGTCAAAATTGGTTAAATTTGAGATGTTTAACACTTTACCATAGTACAGTTAGCTAACCCAGGTTTGGTTGTGCTAAACATCTGTTTAAAAAGAGCAGCTTCTGGGAGGCAACCCAATTTTTTATCGCTTTCTATGAATTTAGATTTTTTTTTCATAGAATTTAATTCTATATTAGTATTTATTTTCAATTCCCCTTATATTATTGAGTATATTTCAAGGGACTATAATTTTAATTGTTTAAATTTAATTTTCAAGTCCATTAAAGGCAGAAGTGGTGGGAGAAGGTAGCATTAGATGAGGGAAGAGATGTTGCAAGACCATTTTCACATCATGAATCAGGTGTAGGCAGTACCTATATAAACAAATTTAAACCATAAATTGAACGGGGAGTAAGCATTTTAATTTTAATTTTTTAATTTTATTTCCCATGTTAAATCTGTTTTAGAGCTTTAATTTTAAATTTCAGGCACACATTTGATTCATTCTTCACTAAAAATAACTAGGAGACATAAAATTATTAAAAAAATAACCATGCCATGTATTTAAATTTCATTATCAGTAAATTTTAATTAAAAAATGGATAAAATAATTAGTTTAGATAACCATGTGGTTTAGTATTTGAAAATTAATGATTTGTGGAGAATATTGATCATTATAGATGAAATTTTTCTAATAATTGGACATTTTTGGAATTTCCACAATTTTCATTAATTTATTTAATTATTCCTATAAATTTAAATGAGTAATTGTCCCAACCATTTTTATCATTCCTAAGACATTAACATAACTTATATTTTCTATTCTTTCTATAGTATATTTCTTGATAAAATTAGGCATGTTTTCTTCTAAAACATTATTTCCATCTTGTTGAATCTATGTCTATACAGAATCACTTTTAACATGAATAAGGTATTATTTTGTTAGCCCTTATACTGAGATCCTCCATGCATTAATCCTTTTTTAGACCGTAGAATCTATGAAAAGCCTTGTTAGGAGTTGTTCCATGTTACAAGACTATTTGACCCATTATTACCTTCCTCTAAATTATTTTTATGATATTGAAAAAAATTATTGTGGGGGAAGAACATTATGGTGTACTGAGATATACATTGTTTTAGATATTTTGCTGGGGGATTATTGATATGAGGAGAAGCCGTGAAATCTTTAATTTTATTTTATTATTCACCTCTATTTCTAAATCTTTTTTAAAAATATTGGGTCGTGTTTTGCGAGGATAAAAAATAACCATTTTTCAGACTGACGATTTTTTGATCATATGTGGTTAGGTGATGGATGTGAGATTTTTTCTGAGCACAACATTTAAAAAAAGAAAAATATAAAAAATTAAAAAAATAAAGGAGAGTTTGATTCATTAATTGAACTTACATGTATCATGATCCCACTTTGAGCTTTTTGGTGGAGAGAGAAATGAAATTTGAGAAGGGATACATTCATTTATCTTGTCTTTTAATTTCATTCAAAATGTTTTAGAGTTGAACCTTTTTTTCGAGCCATATTTTTATATAATATACCAACCTACCCTAAATCCTCACAGTCATTTGATTCTTAATGGTGAGTCCCTCAAGATTAATTATTATATTTTTCTTTATACGGTGTAGATGTTAGGTTCCCTTCAATCCTATAGTATGTTAAACGATATTGAGGAATATGCTGAAATCTATTTAAATTTTCTCTCTGATGATGAGTAGAAAAATTCATGTGAGGTAAATAGAAATTGTTATACATACTGATAATGAATTGAAAAAAGAAAATTGATGAGTGAAGAGGGTTGGTTATTTCAAAAGCATAAAATTAAAATACTTGATTGATTTGTTTCTTTTAAAAATGATGCGTTGAAAAAATTTCTTGGGTAATACTTGACCGTTTAACTTCCTATTGGATCAATTAATTTTATTGGAATTGAATTCAAATCATGGTAAGGTGACCGTCCTTTTTAGTATGTTGATATTTCATCCTTGAGGACAAGGCTGAATTCAGGTCTTGGGGGTATTTGATAAGTATATTTCATGTATACATTTTGAAGTGGTTTAATGTATTGATTTTTGTATTTAAATGAATTATCTATCTAATTCTAGAATTTAGTTACTTGTTTTATGTTTTACGGCAGGAAATGTTAAATATTTGAAAAGAAACGAAAATAGATGGCTTTTGGATATTAATGACCCTTTTCATCCCGAGCATTGCTCACCGTGTGACACCAAAATTTTGAAGTTGAAGTGGAGTTGGAAATTTTGGAGAAGATTTCCAATAAAATGTGTAACTTCAGTACACGACATGTAGTATTAGTTCATGACATGCCTCCAGGACAAGGTGTGAAATACATGCATGTTGTGAATGACTAGAACAGGTCATGTACCTTCAGTACATGACGTGATGATAGACAAAGTTTAAAAATAATGAACATGATATATGTAAGAGTTATATGGACGTGAAGGAAACTTAGATACAGATTACACTTCATGTAATTCACTTGCACATCATGTAGTGATTCATATATTCATATCAACAAATGAAACTCATGAATGCAGACTCAGAATGCAGATGCCGACACAGACCATGAGTACACGATGTGTACCTTTTGTACACATCATGACCCATGTTGGGAATACCCCATTCAACACCTATAAAAGGAGACCCCCAATGCACCATTTTGAAAATTCTAGATGGAGAAACACCAAGGGGATCCTACAAAGGATACACCCACTTACTTCACCACTTTCTATAGAATTTTAATTAATTTATTTTAATAACACATGTTCATGGTTATCATGAGTAGGTAATTTATTTATGATTGGTAAAGTGTGATAATAGGGGAATTGAATGTAAGATTTATTTTATAATTAAAAAAATGTATGTTATAATATCATATTTGTTCTTAAACACTATCATTTTCTTAAATTTTTCTTGCATGACCATTGTGGTTGGGGTTCAATATTAGGTTTAATTTCTTTTTTTTTTAATTTCCATTGCTTAGACTGAATACATTTTATTAATATGGGATCTAGGGACTTTATGTCTACCATGAAAATTGGGTTTCTACTTTACCTATGTTTAAATAAGTTTTCGGGTTACCCACCCTTTATAATCCGAAGTACCCGACCATGATAAAAGGAGAACATACACTACTAGAAAATCATGTATTTGCGACGAGTCATTTGCGAGGGGATCCCGTCGCAAATGGCCTTTTGCGACGGGGGCCCGTCGCAAATCGCCCGTTGCAGAAAACGTCGTTGCAACAAAAATTATTTGCGACGAGCCCGTCGCTAAAGATATGATTTGTGACGGGGATCCTTCCCGTCGCAAATATTACTCCATATATTTGTAAAACCGTTTAAAATAGTAATTGTGACGGGCCCGTCGCAACATGTATTTGCGACGGGGCCCATCGCAATTACTATTTTTAAAAAAAAATTAAAACTATTATTAAATTATTTTAATGAAAAAAATAATAATACTATTTGCGGCGGGAATAGTATCCCGTCGCAAATACTATAAAAAAAATAAAAAAATAAATTATTAATAAATTATTTTAATTAATATAATAATAATCCAATTATAATTCAAAAATAAAAAATAATACAATATTAATAAATGATTTTAATTAATATAATAATAGAATTATTATTCACAAATAAAAATATTAAATTATTAATAAATTATTTTAATTAATATAATAATAATAGAATTATAAATCAAAAATAAAAAATAATAGAATATTAATAAATGATTTAATTAATATAATAATATTAGAATTATAATTCATAAATAAAAAAATATTAATAAGTTATTTTAATTAATATAAAAATAATAGAATTATTTTACATTCAAATATTAAAATAATTCAAATATTACAAAAAAATATAATTAAATTATAATATTATAAAATTTTAATATATATATAAAATTTAAAATTATAAAATATAAATAATATTATTATTCATATTAATATTGTTATTTAAAAATATAATATTATTAATATTTTATAATGAGACAAAAACTACGAATAGAAAAAAATTCATATTTTGAATTAACAAACTTTATAACATAAAAACAAACTCTAATCTGAAGGAGGGGGAGGGGGGATCTGTAGATGCTGGTAGAGGAAACTCCATCCCTAAAGCATGAGTGAGTCGACGCATGTACTCTATTTGCTCCTGGTGCTGCTGCTACCACCGACTCATCTGCTCCTCGTACAGCTGCTGGTGGCATCGATGCTCCTCCTCATGCTGCTACTGCTGCTGACGCATCTGCTCCTGCTCCTGTCGAAGACTCTCTATCAGTGCAGTCTGAGATCGCAACTGATCCTCATACTGTGTAGCAGAAGAAGATGCACGAGCTCCTCTCGAGATAGACGCCGACATCGCAGCACTGCCATAATAATCTCTGGGAGTCAGTCGAGAGCTAATAACAACTACCCAGCCCTTCTCGAAGGCATACTGGGTGGCCTGCATCCATGCCGCCTCATCAAACTGACGGCCAGTGGTCTGATCTGATGACTCGGCCTGACTCTCAGGCCGGTTCTGTGACGCTGCGGCCTCATAAGACTCCTGTAGTTTCAATTTAAAATTAAAATTGTAAATATATTATATGCAGTTAATTTTTAAACTTGAAAACAAATAATACTGACCACGATGTGATGCTGACGATCACCTTTGAGCTATCCAGTAGAAGGATCACTATACATCCTCTGATATACGTCGTACTCTGTAATATCGGGGTGCTCGATAGCCTATAAGAATAAAAAATAAACTGTTAATATTTATAGTTATATAAAATATTTATAAATAATGTACGTACCAGATGCTGTCTATGAGTACTGAAAGAACGACTCCCAGCTCAATGAGTCACCTCCTGTCTCCCCCGATTCTTCCTCCCCACCGATGATCTCCTCTGAAAGGCACCACTCAACCAGTGCGCACATAATCCATCCCATACATGGGATGAAATGTACTCTGGTCGGTGTGCTCTACATGACTCATCAAAATCCGACACTCCTGCTTTCTTCGTGGTAGCTTTTCTTAAATTGTGCAAAAACTGACGAAAGCAATCACGCATGGCCACCTCCCATGCCTTGTGGATGGCGTCACGCATGGTATCCTCGATCAGATACCATAAACCCTACAAATAAATCAAAATATCATGTTAGAAATGAAATATTTTTCAAAATAAAAATTATTTATTTACGTACGAACCAACCAATGGCCAAACATGGCCTGCTGCGCATCAATGGGAATCTGCTCCCATGTGGTCCACGGCTGAGAGAAATAGTTGCGCAAAATAGCGCTGCCCTGTCCAACTGCTATATGCGGAAAACTGTAAAAATAATAAACATTTATTATGTGAATATATTAATGAAATCTTAGTCAAATCCACAGATTATCACACAGGTTATCACACCTACGTGTGCATGGATCAAACCCAAGACGTGGACGTCGCTCGGGGACGGGGTCAGGAATCATCAATAGTGCAAGACCGCGCCACCTCCGCGTACTCCCTAGAGCGCCTACAGGCTGAGGGTCATCTGCCAGCAACTCATCTACATCAAAAGGCAGGTCAACATCCGCCAACTCACGAAATGTGTCATCGTCTATCTGAAACAGAAAATGTTAATGTTGTTAGAAAATAATTGATAATTACTATTATATATACATATATATATATATATTATCATTGTATATAAATACCATGGAATTCTATCAGTGTTCATCTTCATCATCATCTTCATATATGTCAATGTCATCTTCATATTCCTCCTCAACATCACCGATATCCATTCGAGTTCCAGTTGCTTCATCTCTTACCATTTCAAATTCATATGTGACATCATTAACATCATCGTCATCACCGACTCTTAAATGTGGGGTTTCATCATTGATACTCATGTCTCTTTGTAAAAAAGATTGATTTTGATGAATCTCTTGAAAAACTTCAATTCTTTTCACATCACTGAAAGTAAATTCACTTTGACTAAACTGATTGTCTCAAATTTTGATTTTTATTACACTCCACCAATCAGTCAAGTCTTTTGATGTAGCACACTACATTACGTAATAAACTTGATGTGCCTGTTGAGCCAATAAGAATGGCTCATTTACTGCGAGAACACTTTTACATTTAATATCGATGATTCCATGAGTTGGATGAACACGCACGCCTCTCTCTGTATCCAACCACCGACATTTGAACATGGTTATGTAATGTTGTCCAAGATAACAGAGTTCAATGATTTCGTCATGTATGCCTTAAAAGTCAACTTCATTTTCTCGATGATGAGATCCTCTCAAGATAACTCCATTGTTCATTGTTTTTTTCGATTCCCCATATGCATGTGTGTGAAATCGAAATCCATTCACCACATATGCATTATAAGTTTTAACAAGTTTGGAAGGTGGGCTACTCAATATACACAGCCGTTTGTCAATTTTATCAGCATGTCGAGACACCTGAAAATTTGTTAAATAAATATCAATATAGTAAAATATACATTGAAGGAGTTGATAAAAGATAAAGAATTTATGTTACCAGTTTTTGAAACCACTGAGAGAAATTTTTCAGTCGGCGTTCTTTGAGAGAAGCTGCTGTAATTTATGGAATTAGTTTCTTGATATGATTATCATACAACCTATAAAAACCAAAGTTATTTACTGTAACATAAATGATAGAATAACTGATATAAACACTTACAATACAACTGATTTCATCTCTTCACAGTTGAGCAGAACACACGTATGAGCTCTGTGATGTTCATCATCCGAAAGCCAGCGTTCATAAACTCCACCAAAACCAAGCTCTGGCTGGTTGAAAACAGATAATTGATTGTAGATTTCATCAATATTCCTCTCGTTCTGTCCCATTCGGTTGTGTTTTAAAGGATACTCATATTCAAAATAATGGGAGCAGAAAAAAGTTATTTCCTCTTGAAAATAAGCTTCTGCAATAGATCCTTCAACAAATGATTTGTTACGTACTTTTCTTTTCAATTTTTGCATGCATCTTTCAAATCGGTACATCCATCGAAACTGTACTGGACCTCCACATTTGGATTTATATGGAAAATGTAACATCAAATGTTCCATTGAGTCGAAGAAAGACGGCGGAAATATTTTTTCAAGTTTACATATAATTACAACAACATCTTCTTCAAGTTTGCATAGAGTATCATAATCTCCTGTAGCCGCACAAATTTCCCGAAAAAAATGAGACATGTCTGTTATGGAATCCTAAATCACAGAATTCAATAGACCTCTTAATCCAATGGGTAGAAGTATTTCCATTATAACATGACAATCATGACTTTTTAATCCAGTAATATGACCATTCTTTACACATCTACCCAAATTGGAAGCATATCCATCTGGAAGTCTCAAATATGCAATCCAATGAAAAAATAATAAACGGTTTTCTTTAGATAGTGTATAAGCTGCTTTTGGTTTCAGTAACCTTTTTGTTCTAACATTCTCAAACAGTTCCAGTTCGGGATGCTTGCAAATTTGGGCAAGATCTAAACATGCATTTACATTTTCTTTTCTCTTTCCTGGCGTATCCAAAACTGTATGAAACAAATTATCAAAACAGTTCTTCTCAATATGCATGACATCTAACATGTGTCGGACCAACAAATCAGACCAATATGGCAAATCCCAAAATATGCTACGTTTAATCCAATTGTGTTCTTTCCCAAAACCAGAAATTTTCTGTTGGTTTATTGTGGGACCAAAAGTGATGGGAGGTAATGAAAATGAAATTGATTTTAACTCCGAACCTGATAGCATTTTTGGAGGTCCATCCCTTTCAACTATTCCTTTTCTGAAATGAGATCTGTTTCCACGAAAAGGACGATCAGATGGAAGAAATCTGCGATGACAGTAAAAATAACAAGGTTTCTTTCCATGAATGAGCATAAATGCTTTGTTCTCTCCTATACAGTAAGGACATGATTTCTGACCATTTGTACTCTAGCCAGATAACATCCCATAAGCCGAGAAGTCACTAATTGTCCACATCAATGCTGCTCTCAGTATGAAATTCCGTTTCGTTGCAACATCATATGTCCTGACACCATTACTCTACAATAAACTTAATTAATCAATCAATGGTTTCAAATAAACATCAATATTTTTCATCGGATGTCCTGGAATTAGTAAAGTCAAAAATATATATGGATCCTTCATCAACATCCATGGAGGTAAATTGTACGGAGTTAAAAAGACAGGCCAACATGAATATTGACTACCATAAGATCTGAACGGACAGAAACCATCAGTGGAAAGGCCCGGTCGAACATTTCTATCTTCTAAAGCAAAAGATGGATGCACTCTATCAAAATGTTTCCATGAATCACCATCGGCTGGATGATTCAAGCTTTTATCGGTTGAAATATTAACTTTATGCCATGACATCATTGTCGCTATATTCTTAGACATGAATAAATGCTGAAGTTTGGATGTAAGCGGAAAATATCTCAACTGTTTTACAGGAATCAAACTAGACTTCCCATGTTGTCCTTCTTTATATCTCAGTTTCCGACATGTGGGACAACTATCCAACGACTCATTTTATCCAGAATATAAAATGCAGTCATTTGAACATGCATGAATCTTCTGACAAGTAAGTCCCAAATTTCGAACCAGCCTCTTACTCTCATAGTAATTTGCAGGCAAAACATTTCATTCGGGTAACAGTGTTTTAAGCAAAGAAAATATCTAGTCAAAACAGGTGTTTGACATTCCGTTATCTGATTTGATAGACATAAATTTTGCAACTTCTTCTAATTTTCTCATCTTGCAGCCAGGATATAATGCATCCTCAACAGACCTCAACAACTCATAAAATTCAGACGGTGCCAATTCAGGATTTGAAGCTATATCATCCGGAGTTTCTGTATGTTGAACAGATGAACCTGCAACATCATGTACTAAATCTTGAAACCGATATGGATCTGGAATCAAGTTGTTATCACCTGATCTGGAACTGCGTTCACCATGTTGATACCAAAAAACATAATCTGGTTGAAAACCAAAACGCAAGAGATTTCCCCCCACTTTGTCAAACGTGTCATACGTTCTCAATGCACATTTTCTACAAGGGCATTTTATTTTCCCTTCTGAAAAAAATTCTGGATTTGATGCCCCAAATGATAAAAAAGTCTCCACATCCTCTACATATACTAGATTTAAACCAAAACCATTTGGATTTCTACGTTGATTTATCCATATGCGGTCACCCAATAATGAGTGTTGACGACCTCGTTGTTCCATATTTTTCTATAAAATATAAAAGCATTACTGGTTTTGAATAATTTGTTTGAAAAAGAACTCAAGCAAGGATAATTATAGAGTTTACATCATACACGACTCACACAAACTTTTTATTGAGATAAACCTAAAAATTGACCCTTTAAGAATTGAATATGTTGAGAATAAAGAAAAACTTGTTAAAAATATTAATAATTTTAATATTATATAAATTTTGTATTATTTTCATAGTACTAATATTATATTTTCATAAATATTAATTATATAAAAATAACATTATTACATTATTAGTATATTTTATTATTAATATTAAAATAATATAATTTTTTATATTATATACAATTCTCCTTTCATCTGTGTGTTTAACATTCTGTCTTTACATGTAATATTTGCATTCACTTTCACCTGTCCATTAGTGAGTAGGTTGATAATTTTGAAAAAGAATGCAAATATTACATGTGGAGACAGAAAACACACAGATGAAAGGAGAATTGTATATAATATAGAAAATTATATTATTTAATATTAATAATAAAATATAATAATTATGTAATTGTGTTATTATTCCTAATTATTGGTAATTATTCCTAATTATTGGTAATTATTCCTAATTATTGGTAATTATTCCTAATTATTAATAATTATTTCTAACTAATGGTAATTATTGGTAATTAATGGTAATTATTCATAATTATTGGTAATTACTCATATAATTACCAATAATTAGGAATAATTACCAATAATTAGGAATAATAACATTATTAGTATATTTTATTATTAATATTAAAATAATATAATTTTCTATATTATATACAATTCTCCTTTCATCTGTGTGTTTTCTGTCTCCACATACAAATATTACATGTGGAGACAGAAAACACACAGATGAAAGGAGAATTGTATATAATATAAAAAATTATATTATTTTAATATTAATAATAAAATATACTAATAATGTAATAATGTTATTATTCCTAATTATTGGTAATTATTCTTAATTATTGGTAATTCTTACTAATTATTGGTAATCATTACGAATCATTACTAATAATTGGTAATTATTGCTAATTATTGGTAATTATTGCTAATTTTTGGAAATTATTCCTAATTATTGGTAATTATTCCTAATTATTGGTAATTATTGGTAATTATTGGTAATTATTGGTAATTTTTGGTAATTATTGGTAAGTATTGGTAATTATTGGTAAGTATTGGTAATTATTGGCAATTATTGGTAATTATTGGTAATTATTATTAATTATTGGTAATTACTACTAATTATTGGTAATTATTACTAATTATTGGTAATTATTACTAATTATTGGTAAGTATTACTAATTATTACTAATTATTACTAATTATTGGTAATTATTACTAATTATTACTAATTATTGGTAATTATTCTTAATTATTACTAATTATTGGTAATTATTATTAATTATTACTAATTAGTGGTAATTATTGGTAATTGTAACTAATTATTACCAATTATTACTAATTATTGTAATTGTTGGTAATTATTGGTAATTATTACTAATTATGGATAATTATCGATAATTATTACCAATTATGGATAATTATTGGTAATTATTTCTAACTAATGGTAATTATTGGTAATTATTGGTAATTATTGGTAATTATAGATAATTATTAATAATTATTGGTAATTATTACTAATTATTGGTAATTATTACTAATTATTGGTAATTATTACTAATTATTACTAATTATTGGTAATTATTATTAATTGTTACTTATTATTGGTAATTATTATTAATTATTACTAATTAGTGGTAATTATTGGTAATTATTACTAATTATTACCAATTATTACTAATTATTGGTAATTATTGGTAATTATTGGTAATTATTACTAATTATGGATAATTATCGGTAATTATTACTAATTATGGATAATTATTGGTAATTATTTCTAACTAATGGTAATTATTGGTAATTATTTCTAATTATTACTAATTATTGGTAATTATTACTAATTATTGGTAATTATTGGTAATTATTACTAATTATTCCTAATTATTGGTAATTATTACTCATTATTCCTAATTATTGGTAATTATTACTAATTATTACTATTTAGTACTAAATATTGGTAATTATTGGTAATTATTACTAATTATTGGTAATTATTACCAATTATTGCTAATTATTAGTAATTATTACTAATAATTAGTAATTATTGGAAATTATTACTAATTATTGGTAATTATTACTAATTATTGGTAATTATTACGAATTATTAGTAATTATTACTAATTATTACTAATTATTGGTAATTATTGGTAATTATTAATAATTATTGGTAATTATTGGTAATTATTACTAATTATTCCTAATTATTGGTATTTATTACTAATTATTAGCATTTACTCTTAATTATTGGAAATTATTACTAATTATTCCTAAGTACCATTAACTATGAACAATGAATACTAATAATTTAAATTTATTAAGTAACAAAACAATGTAAACATAATTAAATTACAACTAATTAAGAATAATTGAAACTAATAAAAAATTTAAAATAAATATTAAATTAAAACGAACATAAATACCTTTAAAATTGATCTGAGGATGATCTCTGATCGTTGTTGAAAACTTCAATATCAACTCCGGAAAAAAAAATTTAAACTTAAGAAATGCTGAACTCTAAAAATAGAGTTTTGAGAGATGGAGAAGATCGAGTTTGAGAATGAATGAAAAAAAATGGATGGGGGGTATTTGTAGGTTAGATCATTTGCGACGTTGCCCGTCGCAAATACCTCAGCCCTCATTTATTACGGTCAACGAATAAATAGTTATTTACGACGGGTCCCGTCGCAAATAATAACCTGCTGACATACTATTTGCGACGGGCGGTAACCGCCCGTCGCAACTAACTTTCCCGCGATTTCCTTTTACAACGGGGGTATATTCCCGTCGCAAATAGCTTTTACCACCGCCGATTATTTGCGACGGGGGGTAACCACCCTTCACAATTAACTTTTCCGCGATTTTCCACGCAAATCGCGCCAGTCTTTTTGCGACGGGGAAAGCTAACCCGTCGCAAATAACTACTTATTTGCGATGGGTAAATTCCCCCGTCGCAAATAAGTTTCTAACGAGACTATTTGCGACGGGATTTATCCCCGTCGCAAATAACCCGTCGCAGATACCCATTTTTCCTGTAGTGATAGGATGAAGAGCATTTTTCATGACCATTGTACTCTCTATGACCCGATTCTGACAGAAAATAATTGTAATTTTTTTATTTTTTACCTTGTCATCCCATTAACATGGAATCATTTCTTCCTAACAACCTATTTGTATTTTCTAATCCACCATTCTTCATCAATCCTAGGCTTAGTAGTTTAGATTTAATTTCATAAAATTGAAAATTAGGTGAGGTTTATTTTATTTTATTAATATTTTCCCAAACACTATCTATGTGGGTTCGACCTCAGACTTTCATTTCCAATACTACCATATAGTTTAGTGGTTTTCCGATTTCATGTTTTAAATTTCTAAATTCGGTAACACAGTTGGAATTAATGACACCCATAGAGTTATTAGGGTGCCGAACTAGAGATTGATCGAGGAAAAATAATTGTGATGATATTTTGTTGAGATGATCATTATTATTTTTATATTCACAAAATGATTTTCGATATTAATGAAAAAGAAAAAGAATATTGATTTACTGTAATCTGATTTTTCACTGAAGATGAAATATAGAAGAAGAAAAAGAAACTGACCCATCTATATTCAGTTGATTATTATTTAACCAGGAAGATTTCTATGTTCATTAGGAAACTAAATTCATTTTATTGTGACTAAAATAAGTATAATATTATGAGGATATATGTATTCTGCTATAAATAGTTAAGAAGAGTTTCTTTCCTGCTTCTTTGAAAGTTACAAAGTGAAGTATAAGGTTGTTGATGAACAAATAAGAACTGTGACATCCAACAGGTCGCATCAGGTGGAAAACATTATTAGTCTACAATGATTATCAACATAGAGAGGGATATCGTGGGAGGTAGTATAAAGATTTAGAAATGTTTTGTAAAACATGAACAATCAATTTACTATAGTTTATTTCAAGTGAAAGGTATTTCCTACTTTTTATAACACTTTTCAAAGGATTAATATTTAGTGGTTGTGTAGTCAGGATCATTTCCAGACCATGTCAAGGACGATCTACTCTTATTGAGTAGTGAATCATTTAAAAATATAATGTTCCATCTTTAATCTCTTTCATAATATTTCAAGAGATATGGAAAATAGAATTAGATAATCAAGAGCCTAACATATCTACAAGGTACAGTGAAAATAGTGGTAATATGATTAAAAAGTCCCCAACACAGATGTTCCCTCTTCTCAGTGTTAGGAATATCCCAAACATGTCCTTTCAATTACTTCAAATATCATCCAAAAATACTTCCATGTTTCACCTCTTAGAGACTTCTTATAATTTCATAAGACTCTAGTATTAATTTTTATCGCCTTCCCATCATTTCCAAGGAGTCTTTCAAGAAAAAGATCAAGGTCCCAATGTGAGAATTACATAATCCTTTTCTTTTTCATATTAATTTCAAAAATCCAAAAAAATATACTAGAAAGAGAAATATAATGAAATTATTACCATTAGAATACTTAATTTTTAATAAATTAATTATACAACCATTATTTATACCTTCAAATCAACTTTGAAAAATAAAGAGCATTGATCATGCATTTGTACAGAATACCACCTTAACAAAGCGACATCTTCCATTTTTGACCATTGCCTCTACTCATTTGTTATAAGGATGCAATTGATAAATAAATTTAACATATATAATATTTGTATTGTTATGATGATACAAATTATAATCTACCTTATTTCCTTTTCATTCGTTTAGAAATGAAAACATTAATTGTGTTTTGTGCGTACTACACCCTCTACGAAGTAACATATCACAAATTGTACATATTTCATTAATATTTATAATAATTTCTGAAAATATGATTCCAAAACATAAAATCATCTAAATAATATCATTATTATTATTTAATAATGATATTATTTCAAAAAACGACTTTCATATCCATAACCATCCATTAATTATTGTATGTTCATGATTAGGATTGATTAACCACATACTTGAAAAAGTAATAAAACTATATCATGGATATGTATAGGTAAAATTAACATTTGTATAAGATATTAATAAAATATTAATTTTATTTTTTTTATTATATGATTTATATTATGTATTTAAGTTATTACTAAGATAACACCTTCAATTGCTAAATTCTTTGAAACATGTCGATAGAGTTTTTGCTTTTACTCAACATAAATAAAACACTTATGGGATTAAAAAAATATAAATAAATATAATATATCTAATATAACCCCTTAAATATTATAGGAATGTTGAATTGTGTATTACTGGGTACCTAAATTGACATAATAAAGCATGTGTGAAATAATTAAAGATACTAACACATGATAGTAAAAATAATTTAAAACTAGCTAATATAATAATAATAATTGATCATAAATGAATAATATAAAATTTAATATAAATGAAAAAATTTATATAATAAAATTATAAATAGTAATTTCTTTATATAAGTGTTTAGAGAGTGTCCAAGTAAGCACAAATACAATGTAAGGGTTTCTTGTCCCAAATTTATTTTCTTAATACTTGTATATTATTATACACCATGTATTCATTGGAATAGGGAATCTAAATTCCCTTTAACATTTTTTATCCTCATCCTCTCATTACTGATAAAATTTAATGTTTAATTTAAAATCAAATACTTCAAGGGTTTTTTATTTGATAGTTTCAAATGCATTAAGGGTTTCTTTTTCTCATTTTCAAATCCATGAGAATTGTTTGATATTGTTCACAATAATTTTTATTATATGGGGTATTTAATAACCTATTTCCTTAATGTATAATGAATATTTTATATTCTTTTAAATTTAATTCCATTTATGGTAACCCTATTATTATTAAATTTTCATTAAAATATTTATTTTTTGGAAACTCAATTATCCTTAATTGAGTTATGATGGTTCTTCATGAGATTACTCATTATAACTTTTATAAAATCATGATATTTTATTTTAATATGTTTTATATTCAATTTCTTTTGTATTTGAATTAATATAACAAAAAGTAATATATAAATGTATCTTGATTCATGAATTGTGATATCCATATTGGATTTGGTTAACTTGAAATCATGATCTTTGAGTTCAAATGTGATACCATAAGCATAAATCTTATATTTTTAATAAATTATTTTATTTACTATTTCATAAGATATTTCCACTTTTATATATGAGTAAACTAATCTATTCATCTCAAATAAACTTTCTTAATCATTTTTTTTTCAAACAAATTCACCATTGCGAAGAAACAAATCTCATCTATTTTAATTAATATTTTCATCAATTTTAACATTCATTATTCTCCGAAGAAAAATTTCTTATTTTTAAATTTAATTATTTTTTTATGCATGTCGCATTATATTTTTCTATTTCCAAATCTCGATGGTAAATTTTACTTCTTATTATTATGATGTGTATTTCCAATAAATGTATTTAAAAATATTTAAGAGGTTTTCCATATTTTTAACATCAAATGATTTATCATCTGCTTCACATAAATTATTTATTATATTTAATTATTTTCAATCTTACTTATTAAATAATTTTTTAAATTAAATTTTTTTAATAAAATTACGAGAACAATTTTAAATATTAATTTTTAGTTTAGATGTAACATCATATTTTAATCCATAGATAAAAGAATTTTCTAATAACTCTTTTATGAATTTTCTTCCATTTTACTCATTTCACTAAAACATTTATTCCCTTGGAAATTTGTTTTAATAAATCACCATCTATGAATTTATTACGAAATAATCTTTTTTAGGTGGTTGAATTATTTTTATCAATATTTTACACTCTTGAGGTTAATTTTTTCATGACCCATCCCTCAGGGCCCATGCCATGATTACCCTAAGCCCACTTCCCATAGGCCAAGGGATAGGGACTACCGGTGAGTAGGCATTTCTGACAATGGGGAGGAATTTTTCTATAAACCCACCAACACACTCCCATCACCTAGAAAACTACAGAAACTAAAAAAACTGAGTAAAAATATATAAATACCCACTAAGACCACCACTAAGAGTAATAGTAAACCAGAAAAGTAAATGGGCCAGAATATAATCCCAAAAGAAATTGAATGTACAAGCTCCTAGATCTTGTACATAGAAAATCATATCTGAATGATAGGTTCAATAAGTTGTTTGAATGTCGCTAAAGTGCACCATGTCCTTTGGGTCACCCTTAAACACCCATGTCTCTGGCCAACCAAGGAGTCGGTTAAAGCTTCTGGTCATCTGCATAGGACATGACACATCCGGGCGATTCCCATATCGGGATGAGTAAAACAATACTCAATAGGGTCCCCAAACCACAAAAGTAAACCACAATGTAAGTCACATGTTAGACTACCAAATAGGTACAAAAAGTGTATCCTTTAATAAATAAAATAAAGAGAGTCACTAGAGTCATCTCACACCATGTATAGGTCTATATAATGTAAAAATTATTGTCCTAAGAGCCACAGTACCCTCAAGTAGTAACACATAGATTTTAGTAAGCACACACAGTGTAGGTAACCCATGAATAATCAGTAACACATGTATTGTAGGTAACACATAGAGTGTTAATAACACACAGAGTATTGGTAACATAGATAGTGTAGGTAGCACTAGCAGTGTCATCAAAGACAAGAGGACCTATACCCTGGTAGGATAGGAGAGTACCGACTAAGTCTTCATAAGACATAAAGTCTATATAAGACACTAAGTATAGGTAAGAAACTCATTTTAATTAATCACAAAACTTTTAGGTTGCATCCAGTTGCATCATTCAATCCTTAGCAAGCTCATTCTAGGATCACATACTCCTAATAAAAATAGGCCATACTTCAACTTCAATGAAACACACATGGAGTATCTCAAAAGACCACCTCATATCAAGGGTCTTAGTGTTGAAAACCGTTCCTCAAACAGACACATGATTTGAGAGTTATGGGTCTTTAAGTAAATATAGGGTGGTTGGGTCTTGGTCCAGTCCAACCTGACCTGCCAGGACGACCCGACTTGCCGGGTCTGGCCACCCCTATTTGGGCCGAACCCGCTTGAGCGGACCATTTCATCTGCCCAGATACGGTGGTTTCCACATCCTCTCCCCATCAATGTAGGGAGGCCACCACATTTGATGTAGTGTTCCACCATGTGACTACCACAAGGTCGTTGCGGCGAGGTCCCATCGCCACAGTCTGGTTGGACCACGACCCTTTGACCGCATGATTCTACCTCCATCCATGTGATGAAGCCTCGAGACGCGTCCCCCAAGGCCTTCCACTATCCTCCTACTAAAGGCCTATATCTGCCACCCCACGGTAGTCGTGCCACGAGTTCCACCCGCCGGGTGGACACACCGCCGCGTGCCTCCACTGGCACCACCGCTGACAACTCTCCTTTTACAGGTCTCTGGTCTAATTTCGATGCTCCATTTTTTGAGACATAATCACTCCTATGACCCTAAATTCAAAATTTTCACCTTCATGGATTCTAAATCCTCTAGTATTTACTTTGGGGGTTTGGTCATGTTTGGAAACTCCCGACAAAGCCTGATACAACCACGAGGGTCCGTAGGCAAAGAACCCAAGAACTAGGGAGAAAGATAAGAACAAGAACACCCTTATAATGGACCATGGCCTTGTTCATGTCATCTTTTCGGCATTCACATTGGTGGTTTTATTAAAGAGGAACAAGAGAATATTTAATAAGACTTGTCTCATTTAATCTGGCATTTTTAACCATCGCGTAAGAATGATCAAACTGTGGATCAACTTGTTCATGGTTTGGTACATGATTGTTGTTCTAAACAAGAACATGGAATGGAATAATGAAAAAGAATATATAAACCCCCAACCTAAATTTTGGATCAGTCGAAGAAGAGGATTCGTTGTTGATTCTGATCAGTCTATGAGCGACATCGATTCATCATTTCTCATCATTCACCAACAATAGGTTTCACCTCCTTACCTCAGGATAACTCCAGGGTTATAATGATATCCCATGATTTTCTGACAATCCTCAATTAAAAATAAAATAAAAATTTTGTTACCACATTATGGTAATTAATATATTTTCATTAAATATTTTAATGACTTTCACATCCAAAAATTAACTTTCACCCTCAACCTGTGCTCGTCGAGGTTAGGTTCCACCCATGGAAAGCACCCCATTATGAACTCAACGGTGGTTTCATATTTAAAATCCAAGTTACCATTTATGAGTTATAATAATTTTAAAATATAGTTATTTTACGTAATTATTTTATTTACACTTATGCCTTATTTAGGTTTTCTCACTGGAGACCCGCATTGACCTATGTTAACTCATGCCTAAGGAAAACCCACCATCTTGAACACAATGGTGCCCTCAGATTTCCAATTTTGGAACCCATTTAAAGGTTACTAAAACCCCACACACATGTTATTTGAGATAAAATTAAATATTGTTTGAATATTTATTTCAGTCACCCTCGGGATTAGAATAATGTGTCGTCTCATCGTCTGGTCTCGAAATAATCTCATATAATTTTTTTAAAAATTACTTGTAAAAGTCATGACATTAAATTCTCCCAACCGTACGACTTTACATCACCATAATTCTAAAAAAGGGATAAAAAATAAATTGGGATACTGTGTATGAATCTGAGCCTTCTTTTCCCATGTTATCTCTTGGAGATTCGCGTACCACCACTGAATGCACACCAAAGGAATCAACCATCCATGAAAGAACATCTCTTATCGATCCTCGATCTCTATTAGGAACTCCGAAAAAGTCACCCAATCATTAATGTATAGCTCTCCCTAGCCAAAAACATGAAAAGGGTCATGTACATATTTACTCATCTGGGATATGTCAAAGATGTCATGCACCTACCGTAACAGTGAAGGTAGATCCACATGGTACGCCAACTCACCCACTCTCTGTAGTATCAGAAAAGGTCTGATGATCCTCGTATATAACTTGTTTCCCCATGAAAATAAATGTATCCCATGATGAGGAGATACCCAAATGAATACTTGTTCTCCCTCCTCTAACTCAAAGGGTATCCATTGACTATCGTCATAGGATTTATGATGGATCTATGCAGTCTTCATCTGCTCCTGGATGACCTGATCCTTTTCTATAGTGGCCTCCACCAACTTTAGTCCCAAGATGGCTGACTCTCCTAGGTCATTTTAGCAAAGTGGTGACCTACTCAGTCACCAATACAAGGCCTCCAACGGTTCCATAACAATGTTGGAGTGGTAGTTGTTTTTGTATTAAAACTCTAATAGGGATAGGTGATCCTCCCAAATGCGACAAAAATCTAGGATTCAAGAATGTAGCTTGTCCTCTAGGACCTGAATGGTCTACTCCATCTAATCGTCTCTTTGCGGGTGGAAATCTATGCTCTAGAGCAGCTGAGTCCCAAACTCCTCTTATAATCCCATCCACAACTAAGATATAATGTGTGCATATTTATCTAAAACAATCATCGATGGGACTCCATGAAGTTGAACTATCTCCTACTTATAGAGGTATCTCGAGCTCTCTACTGAGCCCTATTCTCAAATGACTATGAAGTGGGCTAATTTGGAGAGTCAGTTAATGATCACCAAGATGGTATTATTCCCATTAGACGTATGTGGTATTCCCATCACAAAGTCCATAGATATTCCAACCCACTTCCATTTTGGATCCTCAAGGGGTTGAGTAAAACCTATTGAAACCTAGTTCCTAGCCTTCACATATTGGTAAGTGAGGTATCTCAAAACAAACTCTGCCACTGCCTTCTTCATCCCTGACCACCAAAACTAATATCATAGGGCCTGGTACATCTTTTTCAAAATTGGGATGTACTTCCAAAGGGGATGTATTGAACTCCCTCAACACCTCCTCCCGTAACATCATCTTTAACAATGAGAGTCCTCGGAAAAGGATGACGTGCTCTCACCTTTTGAATATCCATCAGGGGAATTTTCTATATACATATGAGCATTTGCAGTCTCGAAGCTTAATTCTTCATGTTGTGCCTTCTACACATGTTGTAATAGTGGAGGGGTTACCAGCATCAACAAGAGATGAGATACTTCATCTCCATCCATGAAGGATATCTGAAACGGGGCCAACAACTATGAGGCCTTGTTCATTAGTTGTGAACCTGATCTCCAACTAATAGAATCTTCAACCATGTTCACCTTCCCGGGAGTATAGACTATCTCAATGTCATAGTTCTGGTGGAACTCTATCCAACTCCATTTTCTTAGGTTTAGATCCTTCTTGGAAAAGATATACCTGAGACTGTCATGGTATGAGTTTATGATAATTGGCTCACCCATAAGGTAGTGTCACCACATATTCAATGTGATGACTAATACTTCCAACTATAAATCTGGGGTCACATAGTTCTACTCATGTGGTATCAACTACTATGAACCATATGCAATAACAACTTTCCCCTACATCAAGACACAACCATGCCCAGTCCCTGATACATCACAGAACATCATGTACTCAACACCCTTCTCAAGAAATATCAGGATGGGAGCACTCGTCAAACTATGTCTCAACAACTAAAATATCTCATAGAACTTCTATGTCCATATAAAAGGTTTCTGTTTTTGCGTCAAGGCTATCATGGATGCTTCTACTGTGGAAAAGTTGGGTATGAACCTCCAATAGCACCTATCCAACCCAAGGAAACTACTAACCTCAGTACAGTTCTGGGATGGATCCCATGAAAGCACCACCTCAATGCTCAATGTATCTACTACAACTTCAACCTCTAAAGTGATGTTTCCTAGAATGTGGACCTCTCATATCTAGAACTAACAATTCGAAAGCATCCTTAAATCTTGTTCTCTCTAAGTATGTCTAGTACCATCATTAAGTTTATCACATTCTCTTCCTTGGACACTGAGTATAGCAGGATATCATCAATAAATATCACTAAAAATTAGTCAAGTTAGGTTTGGAAGATCCCATTCATTAGTCCTATGAACACCATTGGGGAGTTCATCATGCCAAAAAAACATCACTATGTACTCATATTGGATGTAGAGACATTTGAATGTCATCTTTTGGCTGTCATCATCCCGCACCTGAAGCGGATGGCAACATAATGAGAGTTACATCTTCAAGAACCATCTCACTCCCTTTATATGATCTAAGAGGTAATCAATAGTTATTAGTGGATAATTTTTCTTCAAGGTCATCTGATTCAGGTGTTGGAAGTCCACACATAACCTAAATACTCTATCTTCCTTCTTGGAGATCAAGACTGTGGTTGCCCATGGTGGAACATTGAGTCTCACAAAGCCCTTCCTCTACATTTCCTCCAGATGTACCCTCAATTCATGAATCTATACCGGATCCAAATGATATGAATATGTAGATATAGTTTCCTTCCCATGGTAAACTTCAATGCTGATGTCTACCTCCCTGTGAAGATGTATACAAAGAACATCTTTCTGAATGATGTCCTTATAATCATCCACTACAGTAGGAAACTGATGACTCATCTCATCCACTACACTGAGGGGCATGCTAGAAAATTGATGTTTGATTGGTTTAACCCTCCAATGTGAGAGTCCATCCTAGGCTGATTATGTCTCTACTTTTCTGAAAAAGGAAAACCCAGTCCCATATCCATAGAAACACCACACTGTGTGTCGAAAACTATTTATTTGAGCATGAACTATGGATAACCAGTCCATAACGAGAATGATTTCCTAAGGCCTCGATGATTCCACCAAGATATCCCAACCAAAACTCTCACCACCTATAGTAAGGGAACACTATTGACACTAGTGTGTGATCATCATATATACTCTAATAAGAGTATCTAAGTTTAGGGATCAAGTAAATGGGTCCACCAGAATCTCCGTGTCCCAATCAAGGTTCGTGGTGAGATAAGCAACACTGGAACCCATGTCTATCAAAACTACATCTTGGGTAAAAAAGATATAGATTATACCTCTAATTATCCCAAGACTCTCAAGATCAGAAGACTCCATCTCATGGAGATAGCCTCACCCATGTCCTCCCGCTCCCTAAGCTCGAGGTGGAAAACTTGGTGGTGCTGGTGGTGGTGGTGGTAGTGCCTCAAACAACCATCCACCTCTGGCCGATCATCCTTCTCCTCTTTCATTTCCACCACCTGGAGGACTGACCAGTTCTTGCCCATTACACATCCTCAGCGGTCCCTCAACCATCTCCTAGTCGGTCATATGGCCTGTCGGACTGTCTCTAGTAAGATGCCCCTTACCGTCTAATGAGTAGCACAATCTATCCGTCAGCTGACTCGCTATGCCCTAGGAGGCTCACACTATTGATCTCCTATCCTAGTGTTCTACCCTAGATTGCATGACCTGGTTGGTTCCATGAATAATCTGTTAGCTACCTACTGCTAAAGACTCTAATGCCTTTCACCCGATGGTAGTTCCCACTGCTGGTGCCTGCTCCGTAAGAAACCAATCTACTAGTAGATCACTCTCCAGCACCCAAAAATTTACAGGGATGGTAAGGTATATCATCGATGCCCTGATCTCTTGGAGAATTCCCTGCTCTAAGGTACAATCCCTGAATAATGGGTCTCATTCCATGTCTATAGAGCAGTGAGAATGATTTGTGAATCTCAGAGTGTACTATGCTAATGAATTTTTTCCCTACTGCAGGTGTAGTAGCTCCTATAAACGCATAAAGTGTAACATCACTAGAAATAATTCCTCCCTAAAGAGGCGCTCAATGTTTTTCCATGATAATGTCACCTCCTAATGTTTCAAATTCATTAGGATCCACCATAAATCTTCCAATCCCTAAAAAAGAATCATGGCTATGACTATCATATGTTCAGGAGGCGTTCTCACTAAACATAAGACTTTAGTAACCGCCTCCAGCCAATCCTCAGATATCTAAGGATCTATCTCACCTTGATACATGGGATGTCACTGCCTCTGGAACTCATGCAATGTACTAATCATGTGTGCATCCTATACCGATATCACCCATAGGAACATATTCTCTATAGGTGGTGGAATTATAGGTACAACACTGGGAGGTGCTATCTCTGGAAATAGTCCATGCACCGATGCCTCATCGCTCGGCGGACCATCCATGTGGTCCTGCAATGGAATCCTGGGTGGATGTCTATGTAGAGGCATCCTGATGAAAATCAAGATGAACCATAGTCTGTAGAGTATATGTGGTGAGCTGACTTTGACTCAATAAGGATATGAGAAAGAACTCAATTTCTATATGATGCATGAACCATTAATTTACCATGAAACTAGTGTTTTCATGTACCGAGTCAGAAAGTATAATTTATGGTCTTGTGTATGGATACGTCAGTTTCTACACCAACACTAGGTTCCTTGTCAAAAAATCCAAACTTGAAACACTTAACATTGTTACCCCAAAACAAGAGTAAAACCAACCCTCCTTTCATAACAATATGTCATGACCCGTCCCCCGGGGCCTATGTTGTGACTACCCCGATCCCACCTCCCATAGGCCAGGGGATGGTGACTAGTGCCGAGTAGGTATTTTCCACAATGGGGAGGAATTTTCCTATAAAAATACACACAAACCCATCCCCAAGAAAATTACCTAAACAGAAAACACTAAGTAAATAGATATGAAACACATAAAGAAAACCATTGAGATTAATTACAAAAACTGAAAAGTAAATGAGTGAAATTAAAAACCCAACTGAAAACGAAAGTACACACTTCGATATTTAATCCACAAAAAACCCTCCCTAAAGGGTAGGTATAGTAAGTTGTTTCAATGTATCTAAAGAGAACCATGTCCATCACATCACCCTGATGAACCCCTATCTCTGGACCACCAAGGACTCCATCAAAAAATCCAATCATTTGTATAAGGCACAACATGTGTGGGTGATGCTGGTGAATGTGTGAGTACAACATTACTCATAAGGGTTCTCAAACCATATTAGAAAACCACAAATTAAGACACAAGGAAGAATACCAAACAGTTATAAAAAGTGTAGCCTCTAAGAAGTACAATAAAGAGAGTCATTGTAGTCAGTTCACACCAAGTATAGGTCTATGGTACATTATCAAGATTGTTGTAAGAATACACACTACCCTAATGTAGTAACACATGGAGTGTAGGTAACACATGAATTGTTAGCAACACATAGAGTTTAGGAAACCCACATAGTGTAGATAACACATGGAGTGTTGTTAACACATGGAGTGTAATTACCACATGGAATGTCATAAAAGACTAAAGGACCCACACACTGGTAGGATAGGAGAGTACCGACTTAGTCTTTGTAAGACACAAAGTGTAGACAAGACACATAATTTTGGTTAGACACGCATTCTAGGTAATAATATAGCTTATCAGTCACAATAAGCTGCATGATTCCATCCTTAACACACTACATCTGGTAAAAACTACTCATAAAGCTAGTAGATCATATGTCAACTTCGATGGAAACTCAATTCGAGTATCTTAAAAGTACCGCTTAGTCGCAATGGTCTCAATGCTGAAAATGGATCGTCAAATGGACACATAGTTTGAGATATATGAGCTTTTAAGTAAAAATGTTTTGGTTGGGTTTGAGTCCATTCCGACTTTGTTGGGCTAACCTGACTCGACACAACCCAGGTCTCACCTAAAAAAACCCGACTTAGGTCCTAACTGACCCATGTCCTATAAGAACCGACAAGATGTGTCTGACCCAAAATGATGGGTCAACCTGGACCGGTCGAGTGGGCTGGTTAATCCACCCAGATGTGGTGACTAACACGTCATCTCTCCATCAACGAAGGGGGGCCACCACATGACCACACCCAACCATTGTCGCAAGGTCCTACCACCACGGTATAGCTGGACCATGGTCCCTCGGTTGTGTGATGCAGCCTCCGACCCTCTTCGTTGAAGCCCGATGAAGGCTTCCAATCAGCGGCCCCTATCTGACATGCCAAAACAGCCATGCCATTAGTTTCACCCACTCAGTGGCCACGCGGTCGCAATCCACCATCGGCACCATCGTGCGCCACCAAAAATGTAGCCACACACCAAAATTGGTGTTTCCACGTATTGATGATGGCTCTCTTTATACTGGTCATCGGTTTCACTTCAGTGCTCCATTTTTCAAGATGTAATCACACTTATGACCCTTGGGTCATGTTCTTTACTACTGTATTCTCAAAATCATTTTACCATCACTCAGATGGTTCGATCACATTCGGAACCTCCTAAAAAATCATGGCGTGACCGCATGGGTCCATCGGCAAAGAACTGAAGAATGAGGGAGAGAGATAAGCACATGAACTCTCTTTGAATTGAGCATGGCCTTCTTCGTATCGTCCTTGGTCCATTCATGTCCGTGGAAATCTAAAAGAGTAAGAATAGAATATTTTATAATATTATCCCCTTTAATCCCTCATTTTTAACAATCCCATAAGAATGATTGATCCATGGATCAACTTGTTCAGGGTTTGTTCTGTGTTCATCGTTATAAACAAGAACGAGGAAAGTAATCACAAAGTAAAAAAATATAAACCCCTACCTGGTGTTTGTATTAGTTTAAGAAGAGGATTCTTCATTGATGATGATACCTCCATGATGAATCTTGATCCATCGTTTGTCGTCGTTTTCAAATTGGAGGGTTCCTCCTTCTACCCTCATTAAAACTCCAGGGTTATGATGAAAACACTGTATTTATTGAAAAGAAACAATTAAAAAGAAATCCAACAATGCATGACCACGTCACGTCAATTAAAATATATTTTTTAAATATTTTAATGACATTCACGTCATGAAATTAACTTTCACCCTCGACCCGCACCAGCTAAGATTAGGCTTCACCTTTGGAAAACACACCATTACGAACTCAACTGTGGTGTTAGATATCCAATCTTGTGTAACCGTTTATGAGTTATTAGGATTTTAAAATAAAAAAAATATTCTATTATTTTATTTATGATAATGACTTTTTCAATTTTTCTCTCTACAGACCTACGTCGACCTATGTTATGTCAGGACTAGAGTAATCCTACCATCCTGAATGCAACGGTACCCTCAAATTTATGATCCAAGCACCCATTTAGAAGTTACTAAAACCAAACATGTGAGATGCGTTTAATAAACATAAAAATAGATAGAACATTTTTTCTAGGCATCCCCAGCCTTGAAATCACGTTCTATTTTAGTGTCTAATCTTGAAATAATCTCATATAATTTTTAATAATTTACATGGAATATCCAGGACATTAAAATTTTGGTTGACATGATCTAGAAATGATACGAAACACATTTTTCTTTCCATGATTTCATTATTTCATGATGAGTAATTATTTTATATTTTAAAAAATGTGTATGTATAGTTGATGGGTGTGGTACTATATCTAACTCTAGAAAAATTCATAATTTTTCATGTCAAATGAGATGATGAAATGTTGTTTGAATTTCATTGATAAGATTATTTTCACTTTTTTATTAAGTGACAATGATGCGATAAGCCTTATTCAAATGTTTTTTTTTGGATGTGATGTGGTAAGAATGTTTTACTTGTTTGTTGTGTGAAAATGTTGTTGGAATAATTTTTCAAAAGCTTATTGTGTGAATATGGTGTAGGAATATTTTTTCACAGTATTTTTGTTTGAATAAGATGAATGCATCATTATTTTGAAGTTTATTGTTTGAATTGGATATGATAATATTTTTTGAATGGTTTTTCATGTGAACATTATTTGGGAATCATTTTTGACACGTTTTTTCATTGAACATGATGTTCGAAGCCCAATTCATACATTTTTTGAGAAAACTTTGTGGTATTATTTTTTAATAATATTTTTTATAGTTTTTTTTTGAAAATTTACTTGTTATTATATATTTCAAGTAAATGTTAAGTATATATTCCATATTCCTATGATTTTATTATATGGATTTTGTATTGTGTATCTATTAATTCCAAAACCTTTTCTAGGGTATATGTTTCTTTTTTTGAATTTACATATCCTTCCAACAATATTTATGGCAAAAAATTATTTTTCCATGTTAATTTTAGTATGAAATTTATTTCCTCTAATGTTTTATCATATTCCTATGATCATAACCTTGATGAAATTTTGTTAATTATTTCCCTTGAATAGCTTCTAAGCTCACCAAATTATTATTATTTTATTCCCAAACATAAGAACAAAAGTATTGCATATGAGAAGTCTAGAAGGTTGTCTAATATGGTTTGATTATGGATAAATATTCAAGAGTACCATAATTTTTTTTATTTCGTTTATCCTCAAAGACACTAGAACTTTTGTTTCTTGGAGTTTGTGATTATATGTGAGATAAAAAGTTTTTCTTATTGAAATGATGTTAAATTAAGATAAATTCAGATTTCGTCTCTATATTTAGTATCATAGTTGGTATAAGTTTATTTTTAGGATTATATTAGTTCTTTTCATAGATTTAGATATGAAAACAATAATGAAAACCCAAGGGATATGTCTTAGTGACATGTTTACGTTTTGGATAACATTCCATCATTTTTATGAAGATTTGAGTATGTTATTTTCCTTATAATTAAATAATAAATGGATAATGGAAATTTGATGTGGTTGTGTAATAGATAAACCTAGGGGAAATCACCCAAAATGAATTTAGTTGAGTATTATCTCAATATTCACTCTAGTGAAAGATGAGTGATCTTAATACAATACATGTTGATATGAATTCTCCAAAGATGTAAATTGGTTAAACATATTCTCATTACAAACCAATATAATGTGTATAAATATGTTTTAATTTGACGATAATTTAGGTTTGAGAACCTAATAGGAAAATGACCATATAAATCCAAGGATAAATTGGGGGAGTGATTAGTCAGTCCAAATATATAATAGATGAATAAAAAGTATCATAGGACAAAATAAAGGTTTCATTGGAGAAGTCGTATTAAGATTTATTTTTCATATAAATATAATCATTTATCTTAATTTGATTGTACATTATCATAAACATATTGGATTTGTTATTTGGTTAGAAATGGGATCATGAAAATGATGATATAAATGTTATGTCTACAGGAACTCCTAATGAATGACATTTGGGATAAATAGTCTCCAGGTTATAATAAGGATAGTGAAGTGCATATATCAATGGAATATATATCTCGATATTATTGTGGATCCATTTGGGTTTTCCTGCAGTTAATGATAATTAAAATTCTGAGGATACAATTTATTTAACGGGGAGAATGTTACACCCTGTAATTTTATAATATATATATATATATATATATTCTAAATACTCTGATTGATAGCTTTTTTCCCAGAAAAAACAAAACTATAATAATACATGAAATATTAAGAAAATATAATTAATATAAATTAAGAAAATTTAAATAAATAGTAAATAAATTTATTATAATAAAATAGAATATTAAAAAAAATTAGATTATGAACACATAATGCATTAATAATACATTATTCAGTAAAACATTATATATATATATATATATTATTTTCATATTAGTGTAAAATTTATAAATTTTGAAATTTCAATTTGAGACAAAAATATTCATTTTTTTATTTCCCATAACAAAAATTTCAAAATGTGAATTCTTTATATTTTACTCAAATAAAATATTTTAATATGAATCGTAAAATAATACTAATTTTTCTTCTATTATCACATATATGAACTTATCATAATGAAATAATATCTTAAATTTTTTTAAACCATTTATATATAAAAATATAATTTAATATAAATAATTTAGAAAAAGCTATATTTATTTTTTGAATCTTATATTTAATTTTTTGGAAACATAAGTAATATTTTGCTTTAAAAACTATTTGTTTTCAATTATAATAAAAAATTATCTTTTTTACTTATATAAATTAAATATTATAAAATGAGTTTTATATTTTATATCAATATATACATAAAACATTCAATTTTCAGTTTCATTTTTCGGGATGAAGGTATGATTACTACGACTAAAGTTAATGGTAATGATAATGTAAAACAATTGTTTTCATATGATTTGTTTATTAATATCATATTATGTTTATATAGTTATAAAAATTTAAAACTCCTCAAAAAATGACACCAATATAATTTTTATACCTATTTATAAATACATTATCACAATTTGAAGTTTTATTGAATAATAAATATTATTAAGAACAGTTAGGGGTGAAGCAATATTTTTTCTATAAAAATATTTTTAGATGTATTAAATATTTTAATTTAAAAGATAATTTTATCTTATTAAAAAACTAAATTATAATATATTGATAATAAATTTTTTAGAACATAAAATTATGGTCATAAGGGTACCATTTTATTTTTAAATAAATATAAACTACTATTTTAAAAACTAGTTACCAGCGTAAAAACCAAGATGGTAAAATGTAAAAAAGAAGTCGTAAGAAGGACTAAAAATTGTCTCAAATTTTGGTAAAATTAGAAATGGAAGATCTAACAAACCTATATCATAAAAACATACGTTATTTTAATATTTTTAATAAATCTAACCTTGAATACTATTATTTCACTATTGAAAAATAAAAGATATTCACAGATGTTCCCTTTTCATCACTAATAAAAAGGGGACACTTAGAACCCTTAATTACACCCATAATAATATTAATTTTATCATAAAACTAAACTATATTTATCCTACTAGAATCCTATAAAACTTTTACAGCCCTAGGACTCAACATCATATCCTTATCCTTTCATTTACTAGGAGACTTTCAAGAGAATGTTCAAGGACCATGTGTGAGTATTACTTAATCTGTAACATTCTCTTATTAATTTTTAACATAAAAACATATCACAAGAAAAGTAATATAATTAAAATCGTATAATTATTGTAATACAGTGTAATTATATTAAAGTAAAAAAAAATTATTTATTGATTCCCATCATCATTTAAAAAGATAACATTAATCGTGAGTTTGTGGGGAATATCGCCTTCACGAAGCGAGGTCTTCCATTTTTTCACCATCACCTCTCTTCACTAGTTATATAGATAAAATCTAATAATAAATAATATATATATATAATCATTATTATTAGGAAGACGAAAATTACAATCCACCTTTTTCCCCTCTTTTTTAGAAATTAAAATGTTAATCATGCGTTGTGAGGACTACCGCCTCCATAATAAACCATTTCTCATTTTTTATCTTGTTAATTATTACGTGTTAAAATATATTATTACAAAATTGAACAATTAAAAATATATAAATAATACAATTAAACTTATATAATAATTATATTATGCTTAAATAGACCACTTTCATAACCATAATCATCCCTTAAATATGGTATCTTATTTTTTGGGTCAATCAAAGCAGCTATTTGGAGAATGACAAAATAAAATACAATGGAAGAAAATAGAAACATAAAAATAATAATATTATAATTTAATATTAAATTAATTATTTTATATGACTCTGGAAAGGTTATATTATGTATTTAACTTATTATAAAAATATCAACTTCAATACTCAAAATTATTAAAATAAGCTCACACTTATTCCACTTTATAAAAAAACACTTATAAAATAAGATAAAATATTTAAAAATAAATATAATTTTTATATTATATTTCCTTAAATGATATTTAAATTTTAAAATTAGTATCAATGAATATATACCGAATTCAACATCAAAAATAATGTGAAATACATTTAAAGTTACTAATAGCCAATAGTGAATAAAAGTTACAACAAACTAGTATATTCAAAATAAATGATCATAAATAAAATAAGTAAAACATTATTTAAAGGAATATGTTTTTTAAATTTAATAATAATATATTTATATTTTTTATATAGTATGTTAGATCATGTTCGAGTAAACATGAATACCAAGCAATGGGTTCTTATCTCAAATTTAATTTCATGATACATATTTCTTATAATACACCATGTGTTCATAAGAATGTCATATCTAATTCCCCTTTAATATTTTGTATCATTATCATGAAATTATTCATGATACATAATTTTTTTTGTATTATATTCATTATGGTATTTTTATTTTATAATTTCTAATTTTTTACGGGTTTAATTATCAAACGTTCAAATCCATGGGACACGTTTTGTATTACAAACCATTATTCATTTTATATGATCTATTCACAACCCTTTTTCCTTGAAGTTTAATGATTATCTTTAATTTCACTATATTTTAATGTTAATTTAATTATAACTCTCTTATTCTAATGTTATAATTAATATATGTGTTTTTATAAACTCATTTCTAATTCATTGAGTTGTGATGATTATTCTTAAACTTATTCCATATAAGTTGGGTAGATTATTCTCCTTTGTTTTATCTTGCTGTATTCTCTCTTTTGAATAGTTATTTGAATTTTTACCACGTAAAACCCATTCAAAATGTCTCTTTATTCAGGAATTATGATGTCTATAATGGATTTGGTTAACTCAAATTTCATTGCATTTAGTTAAAAATTCATACCTTAACAATCATTCTTATAAGTCTGATAAATTATTCTATTTCCTATTTCATAAGATATTTCCTCTTTTATTTTATTAAAAAATGATGTATTCAAACAAAATATATTCCCATAGATAATTTTTTTTTTCATAAAAGTGAAAAATTTATAAGAAAAATATCACATCACCTTTAATGAAAATTTTCCCTCCACTTCTACAATATTTATTCCCAAAAAATATTTTATGTTATTAACTTGAAATCAAAAAAAGGGTGTATTTGTGTTCCCTTAGTATTTTATAATTCTACATTTTATAAAAAAAATTTAATACTTATTTTTATGATTTGGGTTTTTAAAAATTAAATTTCAAAATATTCCGGAGGTTTTCTATCATTTCATGATCTAATTTTTTTTCATGAACTATAAATTCATTTTTCATAACCTTTTTTCCTTTTTTGGAATATATTTTTAAATATTTTTATAAAGTAATTGTTTTCAATAAAATAACTTCACCTTTTTGAAAATGATATTTCGATGTGATTGTATCATTATGTTTTACACTACAAAAAAAATGAGTTTTCTAAAAACTCTATTATAAATTTGATTATATTTTTTAATTTATCTAAAAAGAATTTATTTCCATCGAAACTATTTTCAATAATAACCCACTAAAATTTCCTCATGAAATACTCTTTTAAGGTTATTTAGTTTTGGATACAAACCATTTATATTAAATATGGGATTTTTTTTGATACCATTAGTAATTGTAATGAAATCCATTTTTGTTTACATGGATTATTTATATTTTTACAAACAAATATTTTCAATTGGAATATATAAATAAGGTTTATTGATGTGTGGGGTCCTATATCACCCACCTAATTTATTAGTTAATATTTTATGTCATATATTATGTTTAAATGTTTTATAAATATGATGTTGGTATATTTATTCACATGTTTTTATGTTAACATGATATAAGATCCTTTATTCCCAAGTTTATTGTGTGAACATGATATTGTATGCTTTGTTCAGAATATTGTTGTGTAAAGGTGATATAGGAAGCATTGTTCACTTGTTTTTAGTGAAAATTATGTGGGGACATTTGGTCACATGTTTATTATGACAAAATTATGTTAGAAGCTTGATTTACCATTTTTTCTATGTTAAGATGATGCAAGAAGAATTATTCACATGTATGTTTTTTGAATGTGATGTTAGAAGATTTTTAGTAATGTTTCTTTTTGAATTATATATGGTAATATTTGTTCAATATAATTTTTATACTTAGGTTCATAGTCAAGTAAATATTCATGAAATATGTCAAGTGCATATTAAATACCCATGTCATATATATGTGATTTTTCACCGTGGCTCGAGTTTTGCTTATATCTTAATCTCATACTCTTTATTCATGGAAGATTTTTTTTTCTTTTTAGTTTTAATGTCCTTAATTTGGGATTAATGAAAAAATATTATTGATTCATGTTATTTTTAGAAACAAATTTCCACAACTCTTTCTTTTCTTATGTTCTTGTAAGCTCACCCTTGATGAAGTGTTGTTGTGTTTCCATTACTCGATATATGAGATCACTCATTTCTTATGATTCCATTACCCAGGTTAAGAAGATAATTATAATGTATAATAATTATCTAAGTGGTATATTGATGATTAATTTTGGATATATATATTCAGAAAAATCACAAAATAAATTTTATTTATGTAGTATAATCTCAATGACACAAAAAATTACATTCATGTGATTGTGGGATTATTTGTGAGAAATTGAGACTAACATATGAAAATGATAAAAAATAGACATTTCTAACTTGTGTTTCTATAGATATGTTTACATCATTTCTGGGATTAATCAAAACATATAAATATTAATTGAAAATTTTGATGATGGTAATTGATTTATTTTTATGAAAAAACCCATGTATCACCAAGTACTAATAATATGGAATAATTTTTACTAAGGGATAAATAAAGGTAATAACCAACACTAAATTAGTAATACATGTAGCTCTTACTATCTGAGTAACAATGATGAAAATAAGTAATAGTATAGAAGACTTGGGAATTGCGTGTTTTGACACCTACCCAACCTAAATAAATAAGTAGATATTATTTTTGAAATGTCTCAAAGGGTTATAATGG
Organism: Viscum album; assembly: GCA_963277665.1. Taxonomy (NCBI): domain Eukaryota; kingdom Viridiplantae; phylum Streptophyta; class Magnoliopsida; order Santalales; family Viscaceae; genus Viscum; species Viscum album. The sequence goes on from CAUJRU010000343.1 coordinate 123,440, forward strand.
TATATAGAGGTCATAATGGGGTGGAAATAAAATTCACTAGACCAATAAATTTAATTTATTATAATTTATAAGGAACTATGAAACAATATTCTACTATAGGTGACCTATAAATTATTAAATTATTTTATGATTTAAATTGGATAACTAGTGAGAGATTTATGAAGAAAAAGTCTGATTTAGTGGATTTGTTAAAAATATTTAGAATAAAGGTTTTGAATAGGTTTTGAGTTATTTAAACTGATAAAAAAATAGAGTTCAATTATAATTATTTTTAGTTCAATGTTTATAGGGCATGGATTTTATTACAATATTGATCTATTTATACATTCTAACTAGATATATTTAAGTAATGGAATAATATAACCATGCTTGAAATTTGATAAACCATTCTTGTAGAATAAAAAAACTGAAAATTATTATAGAGGAAAGTATTATGTATAGCTGTTCATATTCAAGATAAATTCTTCTTGATACCTGAATCTTTTATTAGTTCTTTTGATATGTTATAGAACAAGAATATGACTATGTAATAGGTCATCGTTTTTGGATGTTCGTTTTTAATGATGATTAAAAATTTAAATATGGGAATGGTTAATGGAAAATATAAGTAATGTTTTTTCATGGGATAAATATCCTACATAAGACCCTAAAAGTGTTTGAAAAAAACTCATAGGTTATCTTAATTATATGATTTGAAATTCATTGAAAATAAATATAGGTTAAAGGATATAGGTGAATAATATTTTAATGAAATAAATGAATATATCAAGATGAAATCTCAAAATACATGTGAAATGGAAGATGACTATGAACTTAATTCTGAATTTCCAAATTCATATGATTTTATTGATGTTGGTAATATTGTTTTATTATAAAAGACTAATGTTTAATAATTCTTATTGGAATTTAGAACAGAAATCCATCAATATAAATTAGTATTATCTAGTGAAAATTATAAGGAAACGATTCTTAACAATCAAACAACTCTTACTTCATATGTTGATATAAATTAGTGGATGTAGATGTTTTTCAAAAATGTGTATATAAATATTTTAAAATAAGAAACTAATTATATTTTGAATAACGATACTTGGAAAATTCTCTTTAAAATTAATAAAAAAATATTGGTTAACCATTTGGGTGTGCATAAATATACTCAATGAAGAATTTGAGGTTTAAAAAAACATAGTCGTATTATTTTCCAAATGTAATTCAAAGGTTGAATGTGTAAACACTAAATAAACATGTCCACCTATTTACAGATTTTATGAAATATAAATTTTTCTTGTAGTTTCTTATCATTAACACTATTAATTTTACAAAATGAATATAATTATGCTTTCTTAAATGTAGATCTTAAATAAGTTGGTTTCATTACGAAACATGAAGGATATTAATTTGAATTTTATGTAACCATTATGTGTAGAATAAATAAATACCTTTATGGGTCAAAATATCATCTTATTTCATGTAACTAACAACTCAATTATTACCTAAAAGAACATAAAATTTTTAATGAAAATTTTTTAATAAACATTTACATAAAAAAGAAGGGAAAAAGTACTCTAATTTTTCTTATTTATAATAGTGATATAATTTTTTAGGTGACATGAATTATTCTATTGGATAATTTTCCAAAAAAATGAAGATGAATTTTGAGATGTGAATTCCTAAATAGATGGATTTTTTTCATGGATTTAATGTTATATAGAATGAAAATATATCATCTTATCCTAATAAAAACATGGAATGAAGTTATTAATAAATTTTGGAATACACAATTATATTTAATTATAAATACCCATAAAAGTTGGTTTAATGCTGGGAAATGGTTTAGTATAAATAATTACTAATCATAATAAATATAGTAAAATAATTAGAATCATTCTTTATCTTATAATATATTGACTTTAAATATTTTATTTTAAAAAATTATGGGATAGATATAAATGTGATCCTAAATAATCACACATGTTGGCTATAATGATATTTCTCAAGTATATAAAAGGAACATCAAGTTATTTTATAATGGATATGGGAAATTAAGAACATAATTTATTAGTTTTTACTAATTTTGATTGGGATAGAGAGCCATAGGATAGAAAATAAACATAAAGAGGACAATTATTTTTGTATAATTTGGTGTGAGTATAAATAAAAATAAATAATATTTTTTTCTTTATGTATAGATAAATCTTATTACATTTCTTCTACATATGTATATATAAATGAGTTGAAGGAGAATGTGAAGCTGGAATACTAGAAGGTAAACATTGAGAAAACAATGATATTTACTAGTGATAATGAAAATGATATTAATCTCACTAATAATCTAGTGGATCTCTCTAGATCCAAAAATATTGATATAAAATATCATATTGAGATGATAATGTATCTAATGGAGATGTTTTGTTGGATTATATTTATATAAAAAATCATATTATTGATATGTTCACTGAACTTATGCCAAATTTATATTTCTAAGAGTTATGTTTGAAACTTCTTATTTGGATATATGTTCTTACATAATGAAGATATGTATTTACATATGTTATTTTTCATTATATTGTAAAAGAGGGAGAATGTTATAGAAATATTGTGTAAAGTTTATAATACAAATATATTATTTATGAAAAAGTGGTAGATGATAGACAATAGATTCAATAGGTGAGAATCAAAATTACATGGAAACAAAATACATCTCACCAAGGGATAAAAATATCTACATAAATTACCTCTTCCATAAATATGATGTCAAGAACATCTCATTGTAAAATTATGTTATTTTAGGAAACATAATATGTGTTTTTTGGGTTGGAAAAAATATAATGTTCTATATTGAATAACCTATAAAATTATTTCATGGGTGTTTTATTTGTTATCACCCAAATGTGAGAATTAGTGGAATTTTTTAATAATTTTTAACAAGTAATTTGGGATGTATTAATGTTTCTAGAGTTGATTTGGAGAAGTTAAATAGTAAAAAAATTAAAATATGCATTCTATGTATAATTAAACTGATGACAGGTCAGTCATATAAGAATACAATGATTCTAAATGAGATTAAATACTCTAAATAGTAGCAACAATATATTAAATCTATGGGTTAAAATAAGAATCAGATCATAATTCAAAAAAATGGATTATATATCTGTGAAAATTACCTATGTGATATTAAAATAAACAATACTTGGATCTCATGAGACTAGAAATTGAGAACAACATTGACATAAAATTATGTTATCACTGTGTGAGAGTAAATTTATATTAAAGATGTAATATAGGAATCGAATCATGTCAATGTGAGACTAAATATAGTATTTTGTGATAATAAATCAATTGTCACGTTTTATTAAATGGATAATTATAGTGTACATATAAATCTTAATTACTCATGTGAGATTAGATGGTTGTTATGCCAAAATAGGTTAACAACATCGAAGGGTATGCTAGAATGTAATAAATCCATATCATATAAATATATATATAATGAACAAAAATTAAACATTATATATTATTGTTATCTTAAAACCATAATTCGATTTCTTTTCTCAGATATATTTTAGGTTTATAGTTTTGGAGAATTAGGATAGACTCTTATATAATAAATCCAAAAATTACAAGTGGAAATTTTTACTCAGTATCCATTTTTCCTACCTAACTAAACATTATAAAATAAAAAAATGATTTATTTATATGATTTAACATCATAATTTTTATCCTTCCCTTATCCTTTTACCTACTCATCCTTTAAACCTACAAAATACATTTTAAAACATAGGATTAGCACAAAATGATTAGTAAGGGACATAAAAAAAGAACTGTTATTCCAGTGAAAATAATGAAAATGCATTGAATGTTATTTGGGAAAATGAAATAATTTCTTTATAGGAATAAAAAAATTTATTTTCTCAAAGAAATAATTTAAAACCCATATTAGTCAATTTAAAACTCTTTTAAGTGACTTATATAATCATATACATAAAATAATTTCAAAATGCTTTCTATTAGAATAACTATATGGAAGACTTATAATTTTATTATTACCCAATGAATTAGATTTATTAAACAGTCATCAACCATTATATAATATATATCACGCTCATCTGTGAGATAAAATGGGGCCCAACCCTTCATATAATCTATATCAAGATCACTCATTTATCATAAACTATAATGGGTCTCAACCCTTCTTATAAGCTATATCAGGCTCACTCATGAGTTATAATGGGGATCAAAACATCTTATAAATTATATTAGGCTCACATATTTCTCATATAATACACAATTACCACCTCATGAATGAAACAATTTAGTCATAAAACCATTTTAAAAACATTTTAAATCCCATATGAAAAACACTTTTTTATAAAAATACAATTTTCATTTGAAAACAATTTTCAATACCAAAACACAATTTTCATTGAAATACCATATTCAATTTTAAAATACACCCAAAAATAAATAGTAATTTCAATTTAAGAAAAAATGAGTCATTTTACAGGAATATATAAATTAAATAATATTTCTAGTAATGAAACAGTCATTGTCTCAATGTTCATTAAGGATAGAACATTCTTTTTACCATTTGTAAAAAGGTTCCATAAGACAAATACGAAAATCATATTGAAATCCATTGAAAGAAATTAAAAATATAAAATAAATTCCTTTACAATTATTTTACATTCATGTAAATCAAAAAGAAAAATTATTTCAAAAATATTGACATGCATGAAAATATTTTGGAAATTAAATCTTTAAACATTTAAAATGATATTTTCAAATGAAACTACCCCAAAAACATTGTTATTATTTGAGTACAAAACTACGAGGGAATAAAATTTTAAAAAACAAATACATTAATGATGTTATTTTTCAAAATTGGATATATATATATATATATATATATATACCGCATAAAATAAATTGGGTGTATAACATCAAAATATGCCTCAATAAAATGAGACTGAGATGAAGTTACTTATAAAGAACATATCATGGAAGTGGAAATTAATAAAATGAATTGAATATGTGTATAACATTTAAATATCATAATAAATTTTATATATAATATAGTAGATATAAAAAATAATTTCACACATAATATTTGTATGACATAATCATAAAGTATAAGTTTAATCTAGAAAATAGAAATTCGGTTATGAAATCCCTTACCTCACGTTTGACATTATTGAAAAGTGTTCAAGACACATATATACTAATTTAATGAATGTTATTAACTCATTAAATAACAATATTAATATTTATAAAATATTATATGACAAATTTATAGCATCTTATGACCCATTTTCTTTATTAATATTTTATTATTTTCATGGTTTTAGGTGAGTTTGTTTCAGGGTTTCATGATCGGTTCATTTTTGTATATTGTAGATGTTCTTATTAAATGGGATTAAAACTATATAATTTGAATGGAATAGTATTAATGGAATTCCAGAATTATTAATGGTCACATATAGCATTTTTATTTCTTACATGGGGATGATTCATTAGATAACATTTTATTGAAAAATGTTTAGTTTATTTGGGCAGTTTTTCGAACATTACGAACTTGTATTATTTATTTAACATTTTTTTTGTATATATTAGTTATAGAACATGATATATGTTAGAAAAAAATACTAAAATATTATTTAACCCAAATGATATTTTTATTATAATCCATGAATGCGGTAATGGAAAATAAAAAAATCATTATTCACCAAGGTGATTAACTAGCATAATTGGATAATAGTTTTGCATATTTTAATAAGAGAATATGACATGTGAAAAATAAATTAGATATCTGTTAGAAACATAAAAATAAAGTAAATACATTATTAGGGAGTTATAATTCATTGATGTATGAATTTATTGAGGAGAAATTAGAAAACTCAAAATAAATTAATAAATATAATTATCGAAAATTACCGATTCCAAATCACTTACTTGAGAGACCCTTGAGGACATTGGATTTGGTATTTTTGTGATACTAGAAGAACTAGGATATGGGGATAGTAATTAACAGATGTTATTTTATGTATTTGAGGATATAAATTTTTTTTTACTCTAAATGGGGTGGTGAATGGTGATATTTATACTTGAGAAGATATGTGTTTAAGTAATTAAAATAATGAATATTTTATATTTTAATCCAACCACATTGAAGTGGTATTAAATCCCATGAATTTAGATAAAAATAAAAATACAATAGGATACTTATGGTCAACAAATACCGAAAATAACCATTAAAGTTTTTAGTTTTTAGGTATTTTAATCATTTACCTTCTTAAGTTTCACTTGTTTTATTTTTTACCTATACCGTGGTAACTAATTTTTTTACCATTGTAATTTCTTTATGGCCAAAAAATTAAATTTTCCTTAAAACATAATTTTGATCTTATTATTTCAAAAATAGAATCCATTTTACATAATCCAATTCAAATAATTTTAAAAATCATATTTATTATTAATCCAGCACAGATAATGAAAAATCATGTTTTTAAAGTGAAAAGTTTGAAATATTAAAGTGTTTTATATCAAATATAAGTGTAAAATTTATTTTAATGGACTACATTGGTATTATTGGTGTATAATTGATATAATTACACTTTAAAGCTAATTTATAATGTAATTTTAAAATTCAAATAAATTCGATGAAAAATTTGTTTTTAGAAAAAATTACTTATTATTATGTATTCATCAAAAAGTGATACTTGTTAAAAAAATACCAAAAATTCATGAAAATATATTTTTTATATAAAAAATTCAAATATTAAGTTTATTTTTTAAAAATAAACTTATAGAAGTTTCAAATATTATACCTAAAATATGTGCACCATTTAAAGGTGTATAAATTTCCTTTTAGAAAAATATAGCTTTTATGCTTACATTTCGATTTAATCTTATCTTAAACATATCAAAATTATTGGATGAATTTATAAACTACTATTTATATATACAAAATATAAATTTAAATAATATCATTAACTAAAGTAGATTAATTTAATTTTTTATAATTAAATTCCACTTTGGTCATAAAATAGTTTTTTTTATAAAGACACACCCTTTATATTAAATTGGATTTCATTTTTAGTTTCAATTAATTTGACACCAATGAATTAATTTTAATAATATATTTAAAATATATTTTAATAATTTATTTAATCTCATTCATCGACTTCATTCCAACATCTATTTTATAAGATTCACATTTAAATAATAATATTTAGTCATTTATGTAAGATTGATGTGATGTATCCTGTATGATATTGATCATAGTGTTTACTTTTAAAATGTTGTGGTGTTACATTATACCCCCTAAAAAATTTATTCCTTGATATTTGAACTTGGGATTGAAAAATTAAGGGATTGACTTGTCAAAATACATTTGTTGAAATTCCACATTTGAAAAAGGATAAATAAATCATCCATTTGATATGAGTTAAAATAAAGTGTGTAGGTCACATGAGATAACACTTATTGGTTTCCTTATAGAAAAACATGGACATGGAATAGAAAATTCATTGCTCAATAAATGATATAGAGTGATAGATAACATGGTTTTGAGGAAGTGAGAATTCATAAAACCATGAATCTTTGATAGTTTAATAGGCCATTCATTTCTTATTATAAAAAATAAACATATAACATTTCTCATTCAAAAATAATTTTCCTAGAGTCGATGAATTACATAACTATATAATAATATAAGGGAATATACTTAGGTAATATATTTATATTTTATAACCACAATTTCATCCTCATAACACTCCCAAGCTTAGGATGTGCATCTCTAAAAAACCTTTATCATCATATATCATATAGATCGTAAATGTTATCATTACCTTTAAACTCATGTCAAAATGTAAAGTCATAATTCTAACTAAAAAATCATTAAGAAAAACCCAAAAAAATATCTTCCAAAAATTTCATTTAATAACTTTATGATCTCATAACATAAAATATTTAAAGGAGTTTCTAAAACCTTGAGCTTATGGTTAACCTTTGAAAAATACTGAGCTCCCTGGAGATTTCACCACTTCACCAGATGTATCAACATAAACTATAGTAGTAGATAAAGATTTTACCACACCTTTTTATTCCAATCATGGTGACTTGAACCCTGAGTAATTATCTTAGTACACTTGTTTATATAATTTCCTAACTCATTAAAACTAAAACATATAACTATCAACTGGATATCTATTATCTCATTCATGGTTTGTTCAATATTCTTCTCTTTATATTCACGAACCCAGTGACCATAATGACCACACTGATAAAAACATTTCGGATCCTAACATAAATTCCCCATAATTTATTTTATCACACATTCAAAAACATTTAATCTTAACTCTTGAATCCCTATTTGGTTGAATATCCATTTCCTACCACCTTGACCATTTCTTACTCTATTAATATCATGGAACATAACTGTTGACAAACTCCTTATCAACTTTCTCTTAAAAATGAAAAAATTTCTCATTAATTTTATATTCTCATGCATCCAATTCTGTTCATAATATTTTTTTAATTCTAAATAAATAAAATTAATTTTACTATCAATGTATCAAATAAAGTATGATACATACATGTAAAATCTTGTAAAGTTTTCCATATTATCATTATTTGTTTCCTTAAATCTACAAATTATTTCTCCGTCCTAAGAGGAATAACCATAGGGAAATATTTATTAATGAAAATATTATTATATATGTCCCATTCCAAGGCATCAAATTCATATTTCTTTGAGGTATTCTTAACTAAATACCATCATTGATTAGATTCCCCTTCAAAATGATTGATGGAAAGACTTACCTTTTGACATTCTATACATCTGATGACCTAAAATATCTTTCATAGAGTATTAATCCATCCTTCAACTACCATTAGGTAAAATGATCCCTCGAATGATGTAGGATGTTTAATCAAGAAATGATTCACTATATACATGTTCCTTCCAAACACACTGGACTCCTCTCTAGCATGGATACCACCACCATTTAGAACTTTTTCTAACAGATCTATCACTTGGAAAAATTGACCTATTCTAATTACAACCATCTCAAAATGTTGATTTGGAAGAATTGTTTCCTATTTATTCCTTCCTACCACATCTACACTATTTCATCTAAAGAGAAACATTCTGAGGAGACATATTATATGAAGAATAAAAATAATCTAAAAATGATACACTATTTAAATATAAATATATTTTAAAATCTTCTAAGGGAATGTTATTAACACTCTCCTAACCTCTAAATGTGTCTAAACCATTATATAATAACAAATATAAGGACATGGACTTAAATAATATATATTATAGTTATTTTAAAACTATAAATAAAATTCTTTTCCAAAATTTCTTTTTTATTTAGACTTTTAGAATATTACGATAAGATCGTACATAGTAAACCCCTAAATTACAAGTGGAAAAGTTTACTTAGTATCCATTTTTTAACAAAACTAAACATTCAGAAATTAATCATTGTTTTATTCCATGATATAACATCACAATTTTAATATTTTCATCATATCTATACTTAGTCATCCTTTAACCCAGCAATTTGTTTTGAAACATGGGATTAACACAAAAATATCTATAAGGGTAATAAAAATAAACAAAACAATTGGTCCAATAATAATTATGATAAAAATTTTAATCTCATTTTAAAAAACGAAACATAACATTTTCACAAGAATCAAATACACATATTTTTCGGAAAGAAAGCCTTTCCAACCCATATCAAGGAGTTTAAAACTCATTTAGTTGACTTACAAAATCATCTACATAAAATCATTTCAAACCCATTTCAATTGGTATAGACATATGACCTACTTTCTATTTTATTATTACATAATCCATTAGAGACCTTTAATGGGGATCACCCTTCATATAATATTTATTGGGGTCATCTATGATCTATAATGGGGCTCAACCTCTCATATAAACTATATCAAGTTCACCTAAGAGATATAATGGGGATCAACCCGTTGAATATGATATATCGAGATCACATGTTTCTCATAAAATAATTTTATATCATTTCATTAGTAAAATAATGTTATCCTAAAACCCAATGAAAAACTCTTTTAATACCATATGAAAAAAACTTTCGTATAAAAATACCCTTTTATTTAAAATAAATTTTCAAAACCAAAACACGGCTTTCTTTAGAAAATCATAATCAATTATAAAATACAAAAAAATCAAAATAAGACATTTTATTCTAAAAAACATTTGATCTTGTAAAGGAGTATAGAAATTTAATAATATTCATGGAGGTGCAAAATTCATTGTATTTTTATACATTAAGGATAGAAAAATATTATTTCAATTTTTAAAAAGACCCGTATGAAACACATAAAAATATTCCTTTTCAAAACCATTCAAAGGATTTAAAAACACATATAAAATTTAATTTATAATTATTTTATATTTATACAAATTAACACGTAAAATTATTTCAACAATATTGATATGAAGAAAAAAATTTCTAAAATTAAATCTTTAAACATTTAAAAAGTGATTTTAAAATGAATGTGCCCCATAACACATTGAAATTTTTAAATAACAAACCCTATTAAAGAATAGAATTTATTAAAAAATAATTTCATGACATGACATGTCAAAGGGTGTGTATATAATCTTCATAAAAGAATGTGGGTAAATAGCATCAAAATATGTCTCAATGAATGGAGATTGAGATAAAGTCCCTAATAAATATGATATCAGAGAAGTGGAAATTAATAAAATTAATCAAATATGTGTATCCAATGTAAATCCACAAAAAATGTAAATATAAAATTATATATAAAAACTCATTTCACAAATAAGATTATCCCGACATAATCATGAAGTAGAAGATTGACCCAAAGAATTGAAATTGGGATAAGAAATCCCTTACCTCCTATTTTACATTATTGAAAACTATTCAATTCACCTATATTTTCAGGACCCCTCCCCACAAGGTATACCCCTCCTAGGCCGGAAATGTGAGAAGGGAGATAATGACCCTAGAGTTCTGCCTCCAGTAGGCCCCAGGTTTGCAACTAGCACTGATGGTATAGTAAACCCAAAAATGGAAAGCATTTCCCTCTAAGGGAACACATAAGAAAGAGAAAGATAAGACAAACACAAACTAACTCCAAATCAAACTACAATATACATGAAATCCCAAGAACACATATGTAATGTTAGGAAAAACTACTACAACTAAAAGGGGAAAATTATAAATACCAACGGAAGGTAAAAACAGAAGCAAATATAATACCGAATAGTTCCTGCAACCCCAAGCTGGTAGAAACCATCTTGATATCCAACCTTCTCCAACTAACCCGAAAAACTGTTTATATATAAATTGGTGAGTATAACAGTATACTCATTAGGATCATACCCAGAGCCTCTTGTGAAAAAGTAAAAAATCATGCTAAAGAACAGTGAACAACAAGTGAAACTATTGTTTCACTTAAATAGGTATAATAAGTTCCCAGCCTCACCATGGATACTCTCACCAAGTAATTCATACAAGATTATACAATATAATAATGAATATCATGGGTACCATGCTACTACTTCCCTACTAGTTTTACACTTTTCCCCAACGTTGCATGTCCATAGAATCTCTCTCCAAAAAGGATTGACCACTGACACTTGGGCAAAGCACCACAACATGCACCTCGTGCAACAAAACCACCACATCCATGTAAGAAAAGTAACCAGGTCATTTCAGGGAGCCACCACAGCTCACATAACATGTATCATACATCAAGTATTAAACCTCAATCCATTATAGCTCATACACCAATTAAGGATCCTCAAGCCATCAAAACCTATACACGTTAGACTGATAGTTTTCCATAGAAAACTTTATCCAAACTATATGTGTGTGAATAACCAAAATGAATTACAGCCCTTTATACATGTATATGAGGAAAACTAATTGTTGTGCCTACCATCACAAATAACTACCAAGAGAAGAGAGATGGGCCAAAAGGGGTAGTCATATATCCATCCTCCCACTGGAATGATGGGGAAAACACCCCCCCCCCAGGGCTCTAAATCCCCGGGGTGTCAGTTTCCCTTACTGACAGGGTGGAGTAGTGTATAGAAACACAAAATGTATAGAATGTACTATAACTCACAAACACACTATGGTCATAACCTAGTCTTAGACTCAACTGCAGTTAACGCCTCTCAAAATCCCGACTGCCACTTCTAGTACTAGGTATTCTATAAGCACACAACCGTATAAAGAGCTTTATTACATTACATCATTCCATTTTTACCAGTTTCACTTTATGTTAATTAATTCCTTAAACATTAATTTACAATCAATAATTTACACATTATATTTCATTAGAATCACACCCAAAGTTCATTTTTCCTTCAAATTACAACCTTATCATTGCGCCCCAGCAAGCTTCATCCCCATGGGTTAAAAACATTAATTCAAATATTTATTTACAGAACTTCTTTACAATATTCCCATGAATTATAGAAAAAAATTCTATGCTACTAAACACAAGGGGGATCCACACTATGATTAGATAAACTACCCATTGAGTATTTTCCTCCATCCCTCCTAAAGACGCTAAACATGGAAAGCATGTGGCATACCCCATGAATCTTCACCCCTTCCAAAAGAAGGGTAATCAAGATCATATGACTTGAGTAGTGTGGAATGTAATGTAGAGAAACAACAAGTAAGAATTAGTAAGTATCTAAACATTCACATCCAACCCGTTCCATCATCCATGGTTTCCCCCCTCACACCCACATGCATAAACCGATGCATCTCTCCACTCTAGGCCTCGACTACTACCACAATCAATAGGCCTCCATGCCCCCACATATCAAAACAGCCATCCAGGCTCACATCATAACACAAGAAGTAGAAAAACAAACATCATATCAATTGGGCTCTTGGCCCTTAAACCAGAAAAAGGGTAACTCAGAACCCTACAAAGAACTATCTTTTATCAAATAACCAGTTCTTTACTTTATATTGAATTAGAAAATATATTATTCACAGGTTCCACCTATAGAAAACCTAAATACTAATATATCACAATTTGATTAAACATTCTCACTGCATCAATTTGATTAGCATAAAATTACAATAACAATAATCAGATTCATTCACATGCTTCTTTATCTTTATCAAAACAATTATCTATTAATTTTGCCTTTATGTTCATTAATAATTTCCATTAATAATGAAAATCTAAACAAAGCAAGCATAGATATCACGCTATCTAGGAAAATAAGAGTCAATAGCAAATGATCGATATCAAGTTATTTATCTAATTGAAATATTTATTATGTCAATTCCATTATAATTCAGGGGTATAAAACATTCTAAACATATAGTTTCATGTAAAAGAAAATATAACCAACAAACCCCCTACCTCAAATGGTTCTTTGCGTTCTTTATATGAGAATGAGCCACACAACGGGTTACGATCTCCTCCCCTCGTGACAACTATATCCACCCGAGGATGCAGAGACACCACAACAGCGGTCAACACGCAAGAAAAAAACCATTAGGAACATGGAGATACCATTACATAAAATATAAAGGAGAAACAAAAGGAGATGAACCCAAAATAATGACGATATATCATACCTTGTATCAAATATTGATCGATACAGCTTGGTTGCATCAAAATAGAGGGGAACCAATCCAAGGATTAATGTTTGATTTCACAACTCCAATGGTATGGAATGAAATGTTCAAGTGTCTCACAGTTGAGAACAAGGAGGAAGAACTAAGGATGATTATATCCCATCCCTTTAGAAGATTTAATGGAGCAGTAGTTTATGATACACTAGATTTTCCATTAAAAGGGGATCACATTAAACCATGCAGTTTGACCATGTAAAAACACCCCAAGCCTTATGAAAATTAATATATGAGATATAGACTTTGAATCAGCCTTAGAGTCTTTAAAAAAGGCTTTAAATGTATTTTACATCAAAGGAAATGTTAGAGGGAAGAAACTGTAGGAAACTGGAAACACTATTCATGAACATGAAATTTGGAAAACGAAAAACACTATTGATGAACCACACGATCGTAACCAAACCATTCTGGAAACACTATTCATTAACCTCATCGTTGAAACCTCACTGTTGGAACCTCACAATTATAGAAACACTATTCATGAACCTCACCATTAGAACCTCACCGTTGGAACCTCACCGTTCTGGAAACATTGTTCATGAACCTCACTGTTGAAACCTCGACGTTGGAACCTCACCATTTAAAAACACATTTCATGAACCTCACCATTGGAACCTCACTGTTCTGGAGACACTATTCATGAACCTCACTATTGAAACCTCACCATTGGGACCTCCCCATTCTAGAAACACTGTTCATGAACCTCACAGTTAAAACCTCATCGTTGGAACCTCACCATTCTGGAAACAATGTTCCTGAACCTCACTGTTGAAACCTCACCATTGGAACCTCAACATTCTGAAAACTCTGTTGCTAAACGTCACTATTGAAATCTCACAGTTGGAATCTCACCATTCCAGAAACACTGTTCACAAACTCAAAAATTGGCAAAGGAAAAAGGCAACCATTACAATGTTCATCTAAGGCTACTGATGACTCTATTCACATAAGCCTACCATTGAACAGTTCACATAAGGCTACAAATGACACCGTTCACATATGGTTATCGTTTCACTATTCCCAGAACTAGAAATTTGGAAAATTGTTGGGGATAAGTCACCATGACCTCCCAAAACATCTCATACACCAAATTTTCACAATGGAAGGGACCAGAGAGGTATGTGTCATTACATTAAAGACAACTCAAATCATTCTTGTCCTTGAGAATTCAAAACAAACCTAAAAGGAAACAGAAAATAATTCTGAACAACCACCCATCAAGATACCACTCAAAAGAGAGAAAGACATAATAATCAACCAAAGAAATCCATCTCATAAACAAGAAAGGTATATCACCACAAAGGGGACATCGTTACATGAAAAGTGTTAAATATTAAAAAACTCTGGGTATTGAGCATGTGTATGTGACTCATGTTCTTAGGTACTCTCTTCTATGCCACCATGTCGCCAAAAGACATGAACCTAGAAAATAAAACGCCCATGCAACACCTTACATTTGTGGTCTTGGATATCCACAGGGCGCTCTTCAAAGGTCTCATCATCCTCAACATCAATCTCTACCCAATCGATGACCTGAGAGTCATCATGAAGATAGCGACGGAGTTGTGTTACATGGAATACATCATGTATCTGGATCATTTTTTGGGGAAGTGTTACTCGATATGCCACAACTCCAATGCAAGCTAACACCTCGAAGGCTCAAAAAACATGGGAGAAATCTTACTAACATGACCAAACCTCTGCATCACACGATGGGGAGTCACCTTCAAAAACATGTGATCCCCAACATAAAACTCTAAGGGTCTCCTCCTTTGATTGGCATATGATTTTTTGTGATCATGCGCTATCTTCATCCTCTAACGAATCACCAAAACCATCTCTATTGTATTTTTCACTAGTTTGGGTCCAAGAATTGCTGACTCTCGAACCCGAGTCTACCATAATAGACAATGGAAAGGTTGGACATATAGGGCTTCAAACAATTCCATAACGATGGTTGAGTGAAAACTATTTTTGTAAGAGAAATACAACAAGGGTATGTTCCTCATCCAAGAACCTCTAAAATCCAAGACACAAGAGTGTAACATGTCTTCAAGAGTCTGGATGGTCTACTCTATTTGACATTTTGTCTAAGGATGAAAAGTAGTGTGAAGTCATAGTTGAGAACCAAAAATCATTCTTGAGACCTCTTTACAACCTGGAGGTGAAATGAGGATCTCGATCAGAAATGATCATCCTTGGGACTCCATGCAGTCTCACCACCTCCTCTATATATTTCCTCGACAAAACTTCCATTGAGCTCTACTCCTTGATTGCAATAAAGTGGGATGAATTCGTTATATGGTCCACTACCACCCAAATAACATCATGTCCTCTTGGAGATCAAGGTAAACCAGTAGAAAAGTCCATTGAGATGTCCTCCCACTTCCACTAAGGAATATCTAATGGTTGGACTAGGCCACTAGGAACACAGTGTTCAGCCTTCACCTTTTGGAAGACCAAACATCGAGACACAAACTCCAAAACCACATGCTTTAGCCCAGGACACCAAAACTGGCTCCTTAAGGCTCGGTATATCATTTTTACGTCAGGAGGCACTATTAAAGGGGAACAATAGTACTATCTGAGAACCATCTCATGCATAGTCAAAGGATAAAATATCCTTCCATGATACAACACTCAGTTTTGTTCATCTATAGACAAACTATTAAGGGATTTTCCACACAAAAACTCGGTCTCTCCAGACCTCCACCTCCAGATCATCCAACTAGGACTCTTCCACCTGCTACACCAGATATGACCACATATTCATCTGGAAAGGACAACCTCTACCCCCAAATTTTCCCAAATCGAGATGTAATGCTGAGAGTTTTTCTATTACTCCCCGTGAATCTCCAGATTCACACATTGCATCACCACGTGACTTCCTTCTTAGTGCATCAGCTAAAATATTCCCATTTATAGGTGTATATGATATTTATAATTCATATTCTTATAAGAAATCAATCCACCGATGTTTTCGTAAGTTCATGTCATGCTGGGAGAAAACATACTTGAAACTCTTATGATTGTTAAAAACCACAAAGTTCTCGCCAATTAGGTAATGTATCCACAACTTTAGAAAAAACCCCATGGATGATAACTCAAAAACATGGGTGGCATTGTTACATTCATGGGGACATAACTGCTGAGACCCATATGAAACAATTGATCTCTAATACATCAGAACACAACCTTACCCTCATTGTGAAGCATCGTAGAAAACATCAAAATGAACTCCCTCCACTGGAAGAAAAAGAACAGGAAAACATACTAACTTCCTCTTTAGATACTCGAAAGCTTCTTGAAACCGATAAATTCATATGAATGCATGATCCTTACTTATCAATTCATTCATAGGAGTTGCAACTCGAGATAAATAGTTCGAGAACCGCCTGTAGTAGCATGTGAGACCACATAAACTTCGCACATCTGACACTGTCTTGGGAACTGAAAAATACACAACTACTTATATATTCTATTTATCCAAATTAATTCCCTGCTGGGACACAACATTCCCCATGAAACGGAATTCTCGAGCCCAAAACTCACACTTATACAACTTCCTAAAAAGGTGATGTTGACGAAGAACTCCCAAAACAGCATGTAGATGCTCTGCATGCTCCTCCTCAGATGTTGAGTACACAGGGATGTCGTCGATGAAAACCACCAAGAACATGTCTAAGAACACATGGAAGACAATGTTCGTCAATTCCATGAATATAGCTGGATCATTTATCACACCGAACAATAATAAAACAAACTCATAATTCCCATGATGACAACGAAAAGCAGTCTTCAGGATATCCTCCTCCTTCACATGCATCTTATGATATCCAGACCGCAATTTGATCTTTGAGAACCAACTTTAACCCTTTTGTTGATCAAATAAATCATCAATATGTTGAATAGTATAGTGATTCCTCATAGTCACTTTGTTTAAGCAATGATAATCAACACAAAACTACAAACTGCCATCATCCTTCTTTACGAACAAAATTGGTGCACCCCACGGTGACTCACTCGGCCAAACAAAACCGCACTGTAACATACCATCATGCTATATATGTAACTCTCGTAACTCATAAGGGTCCATCCTATATGGATACATAGAGATAGAAGGTACTTATTGTTGTATCTCAATCCCAAAATTGATATCTCGTCGAGGAGGTAATGTTACATTCTCTTTTGGAAAGAAATCATTGTACTCTTCGACAAACCTTGGAAACTCCAACTGCTAAACCTCTAATGAACTCAGCATTATCTCATCCATCATGGATGAGAAGGATGGAATACTCCTTTGGCCCATCTGAGGGTCTCACTCCCCAATGAACACCACAGACTCTCCATCCACATAGAAGAACACAACCTGCATCCTAAAGAAATCCCCGATATCCTGCACTGAATATAATAAATCCTTGCAGAGTATTATATCATATTGTTGTATCTGTAAACATATAAAATCTCCCAAAATGCGGTGCATCCCCAAAACTAGCTCATGGTCTCAACATACATCAAACAAGTCATCTCGGCCACAAACTGGCATAGTCAATGCCAAGGGCACTAGAAGCCACTCTTCCTGAAGTCCAAAATTAGGGACAAGGGTAGGTGATATGAAGGAGTGTGTCACTCTTAAATCAAACAAGGCATACAACAAGGTATAAATCAAGAAAGGGGTACCTTTAACGATGTCTGAATCACCTGTCGCTAGTAACGCTAAAGCATGAAGCTAACCATGACCTCTTCCATGGCCTCTCTGAACCTGATGATGACCACCACCATGATTGATCTCTTCTCTCTGAGGATGGGAAGCATCAAGGGATATCCCTATGCCTTCCCCATCTACCCTCTATTGATCTAAAGCTAGTGTAACCTTCTGCTACTGCCTAAGATGGAACTGCCTTAATAGAGGAACCTAGAGTGGAAAACCTGGTGAATGATGACTACTATGAATGTTTGGGCACTCTCGCTGCTAATGACCTCGACCCCCACATGCAAAAAAAAACACCTGATCGCTTGGGATTTTCCTGAGAGCTGCCACCCCCCCCCCCACAAAGAAACAAGATGCTAAGGCCTGGGACCAACCCGAGGCTGAGTGGATACACTTTTTCCCTGAAAACCAGGAACCCCAAACCATAGCTCTTCTTCTTGAAGAATCCTGACGACACCCCTCTTGTGATGATCTGGTTCTTGCCAATGTCCTCTCGATGACCTCTTCCCTCACCAGCACCTCAAGATATGTCTTCAGTATAAATGGGGTGACCGGGAATTGGATATCTGGACCCTAATCCTCAACGAAATGCCGCACCTCGGCCTCCTCATCTTCCAACAGGTCCGAAGAATATTATAAAAGTTTCCGGAAACAGATTCCAAACTCTTGCACACTCGAGCTCCCCTGTATAAGGGTAAGAAGCTTCGGGAGACTAGACGCCTTCGTGGTCGAAGAAAGAAACTTGACTCTAAACGTGTCTCAGAACTCCTCCTGTGAGATCGTTGACTCCTCATGATCTCCAAGGAAAAAGGACCACCACTGCCTCGCTGCTCCATGCAGCATCGTCACAACCATGGACACCCAGTGGTCCTTCCATGCACAGATCGAACTGTAGCCTATCTTGAACTACTGTAACCAGTCTTCAATGACTACATCTGAAACAGTTCACTAATACTTCTACAGACTCTAGTGATAAAACTCTCAGAGTTCCTTCTTCCAATTTTCGTCATTGTCAACCTCTACCTGGCAGCGATCTACTCGCACAGCCTTCTGTACATCCTCTATGTGATCCAGATGAGGATGTCGACCCGAATCCATTCTTATAAAATATCAAATAGTTAGAGCTCCTAAAACAAGAACTTGGAAGACTCAACATTAATTAATTAATTAATTTTTTCATTTATTCATTTTAGTTTTACCTATCCTAAGGTCTAACCATTCAAAAATAGGCCAAAAGAAGAATGAAGAATGATCCTTTCCAAGGTATCTACCCTACAACTAGTATCACCTCATTTAGTAGCCATTTTAAACATAAAGGTCTGTACATCAGATCATAGGGGGCCCTAAATGACTATGTCTCATCTAGTCTCCAGTGTTTACATCACTTTCTAAACTTGACTGACATGGTTTCCCTACCAACCCATGAAACCTCACTTTTCCCTAACAGCCAAATCCATTCTATCCCTCAACCAAACCTCTGATACCACTCTGTCAAAACCCCCTCCCCACAAGGTGTACCCCTCCTAGGCTGGCAATGTGATAAGGTAGATAATGACCCCCAAGTCCCACCTCCAGTAGGCCCAGGGTTGGAGACTAGAACCAAGGGTATTGTAAACCCACAAATGGGAGGCATTTCCCTCTAAGAGAACACATGTGAAAGAAAGAAATAAGATAGAAACCGACCAACTCCAAACTCATACTACAATATAAATAAAATCTCAAATACACATATGTAATTTCATGCAAAAGTACTACAAATTGAAAAGGAAAAAACTAAAAATACCCAAGGAAAGTAAAAAAAACAACAGCAACCACAAGCCTGAACCGCTCCTACAACACTAAACTATTAGAGAACATCTTGATCTCAAACCTTCTCCAAGTGACCTAAAAATAGTTTATATATATACCTAGGGTGGGTATAATAGTATACTCCGTAGGATCCTCCCCAGAGCCTCTCATGAAAAAGTAAAGAAATCATACTAAAGCACAGTGAACAACATGTGAAACTAACTCATCACCTAATCATGTATACTAACTTCTCAACCTCACTATGGCTACTCTTACCAAGTAACGCATACAAAAGTATATAATATAATAATGAATATCAAGGGTAACCCACTACTACTTCCCCACTGGTTTTCAGATTTTCCCCAACATTGCATGTCCTAGTAATCTCTCTCCAAAAAGGCTTTCCCACAGACACCTAGGAAAAGCACCATAACATGCACCTCGTGCAAAAAAACCACCACGTTCATGTATACAATGTAACTAGGTAGTTTCTGTGAGCCACCAAAACTCACATAACATGTATCATAAGTTTGGTATTAAACCTCCAGCCATTATAGCCCATACACTGAGTAAAAATCCTCAATTGATAACAACCTATACATGTTACACCTACAGTAGTCTATAATAAACTATAGACGGAATATATGTGTGTGAATAACCACCATCCATTACAGCCTTCTACACACATATATGGGGAAAACTAACCGATGTGCCTACCAAAAGAAGTAACTACCAAGAGATGAGATCAGGGCTAAAGGGGGTAGTATTTCATCTATCCTCCCACCAGAATGTTGGAGAAAACACCCCGAGGGATAAGAATCCATGGGGTGTTAGTTTCCCTTACCGATGGAGTGGAGTAGCGTATTAAAACACAAAATAATATAATATACTATATCCCACAACCACACTAAGGTCATAACCTAGTCCTATACTCAAATTCAACTAACACCTCTCAGACTCCCTACTACCACTTCTAAGAATAGGTATCCTATATAAACATGACCATTTAAAGAGATTTATTACATTAATCCATTCCTTTTTAATCAGTTTCACTTTATGTTAATTAATTATATAAACATTAATTAATCATAAATAATTTTCACACCATATTGCATTATCATCACACCCAAATTTCACTGTTCTTTCAAATTACAACCTCAGCATTGCGCCCCAGAAAGCTCCAACCCCATGGGTTAACACCATTTATTCAATTATTTATTTATAAAATTACTTTCCCATATTCCCAGGAATTCTAGAAAAATATTATATGCTACAAAACACAAGGTGTCTTAACATGGTGAGTAGATGAACAACCCTTCGTGTCTTTGCTGTCTATATCAAGAGTATAGACCCATCCTCCCTTGAGAAGAAAAACAAGGAAATCACGTGGCATACCCACCACGTCTTCACCCCTTTTGGAAGAAGGGTAATGAAGATCATCTGTAACGCCCCGACCCCAGCTACCCAGAGTCGGTGCATTATTACATAACATTGGCATGATCACAAGAAAGATCAAATTTCGAAAGACCGATTGGTTTAGTAGCCTTGGAAACACTAGATATAATCATAAAGTTTTACATTACATTTCAAAGTGAAAAACTACTACAACAACAAAGTCTTCATATCCACACTATTAACCCCTCATAATATCCCTGCAAGTCATTCATAATTTACTTCTTCACTACCTGGGAAAAATAAAACATAGAAAAGGGGTGAGCTCAAATGCCCAGTAAGGATAACAATATAAAGGAAACTTTCATAAATAAAAATAAACATTTAAGGCAATGTATAACTAAAACAAAAGCCTTTTAAACTTGAACATTTAACATAGTATGGCATAAATAAAATGAAATAATTCCATTTACTTATTCACATGGATATTCTACTAATCGAATAATCACATGCAAAAATCAATAACCACTTTCATAATGTTGGAATGCATAATGCCAGACTATCATAACCACATAGCCAAGGCCTCGTGCCAAGACTACAAATAAGATTTTGTCAAGGCCTTGTGCCAAGACACTAGTTTGTCTCATGAGACCTACCGATGCATCGAGGAGCTATAGCGGGCTCCACCCGTCACTTATTAAGTCCAATGCATTCCCATATGAAAAGGTTTAAACATAACATAAACATTCGTATTAAAACTAGCATACGAAATGTCAATAATTTCACCATAAACTATGAATGGTATAAAAATAGCACATCCACAGTCAAACATATCACAAAACCTTCAATACAATATAGAAGTTTTGTATCATAATAAATCAACTTCAAATAAGAGTAAAATCCATTAAAGGATGTTGACATAGATGAAATCAAAACACTTTTTAGAGAAATATCTCTTTCTATTTTTGAAATCATTTGAGAGCCATATGAAATAAAACATTTTCTTTGAAAATAATATTATAAGCTTGTAAGGAAAGATTTGAAGATTTTATAACGGCGGAAGATAACCGCACCCACCGTATAAGTTAAAAAAACATTCTTACCTCAATTCTGTCGAAAAGGTTAAAAAGGACCTTGTTTTGAAAACGACGGAAATATTCCTTTATAAACCTCTTATAAAAAGTCAAAAAAGGGTATAAATGACTTTAACCCATATTCTTGTAAATAGTAAAAATGTTTTGAAATACATTTTTAAGAAACATGGATGTGGATGATAAAGAGGTCCCAGTAGATTATTACGTATAATTCAACCTCGGATAATGAAGAGATTGTGAAATAACCCTTACCTTGTACTTTTCCTTGGTTGGGGTAGGTTAAACTCCTGTATAATGGTGAAATAGTTGTTATTAAATTATAAAAGAATCATATATATTAATATGATATCATATATGATCTTTTAACATTGATTTGTTAATAATATCTTAGAATTATCGTCGTTTCGGGAGTTAACTTACTCATTTTCTTTTATATGTTTTGTTACATAAGCCATGGTTGTTGTATCTTATTCATATCCAGAATGATATACAGTCCTTAAACATCATTTTTAAATCATCAAATGATAATTATACTTGAATGGATACGATGGAGAATGAATCTCATCGCGTTCGTGGAGACGGTAGTCCGTACGTACGCAGGAGCGACAATATCATTCTTTTGATATTAAAATAATATATAAATGGATGTTATATCATATATACAGAATCATTAACATGTTATATTTATTATTTACATGAGTTACACATCAATATTATACCCATCCAAATAATATTATATTGAATAACAATTACACCACGACGTGGAGACGGTAAGCCGTACGTACGCACGTATGGTGACATGTTATTCAAAGGGTGGATAGAATACTGAATATGATTGTACCATATTTATAATAACATCACAGTATATGTGAGATACTGGAGTTATTATTTCAGAATGGTAAGAACAAAGGAAGAAGAAGTGGAAGAAGAAATGAACTTAGAAAAGGGTGGTGAAATCATTACCTCTTCTTCGGGTTCTTCCTTTTGATTTGATCAAAAGGGCTCCATAGGTTGGCTTTCTGATCAAACTAAGGCCTCTAGGTTGTATTGAGGGATGTTGGGAGAGTATTTGGGCAGAGTTTGGCCGAACCAAAAGGCTTTAGAGGTGTGAAGAAATGAGAAGGAGGAGTGCCCTTTTATAAGAGGGGTGAGGGGCACCTTTGGAAAAGCTAGAAATATTAATTTATAATAAATTAATAATCGGTTTCCAATGGCTCCAAAGTTGACTATTCAAAGTATAAGGTGGGGATGGGTCGAAAACAACTCAACCAATAGAATTTAGACAGGTTTGGTTACTTATATTAACCTTATCTTTAAGTATTAACTCTAAGTTAATTAGTTTCACTTTTACAATGTCTCTTTGTATTTTTATATAATATGGTTAATAAACTTACTATATACATCCAAGAGACCCCCAAGTGGTCCATTAATGATTAACCTATCATAATATAAGTCTCTTGGCCGAACCTTAGATTTTTAGTAATTTAATATCAATTAATAATATAATATTTGTTTTAAGAACTCTTTTATGTCAATTTTTACACTATTCAATAGTTGATTTTTGTGAAACTCATAACAGATTGATTACTTCGAAAAAAGTCAATTAAATCAATCCTAATATATCATATTATCCTAGAAAATTAGTTTAATTCATTAAAAGTTTCATATTATATTTATTTGGGTATTTATAATATCAATTATTTTAATTTTTCACTATTATAGTAATTACTGCATCATCATTGTGTCATAAATAAAATAACTTATTTAATGTCTAAAAATTATAAATAAAATATCATTATGTAGGAAATCTTTTTATCTTTCTAATGAATATTTATAATCGAAAATCCAACATGTATAACCCTATGTAAAAATTGTTGTTCTAAAAGATATATGCTTGTGTCATTTTTGTATTCATTTTGACTTAATTAAAATAAAGTGTCATTATCACTTACAAGTGGATCCATGGGGTCCCAAAATAGACCCAAAGATGCCCATGGTCGACTATGTATCAACCAATAGGGTTAAGACACGTTTTAGGGTAATTTAGTATTATTATAATATTATTTTTTAACCCTTATTTACCGGATTTACCCCTAACCATGGTAAATAAAATATTTACCGCAGTAATTATTCAAAATGTCTAAAAATAAAAGTTACCTATTTACACAATTTGAACATCCTGATTCCAAATATGGAATCCATTTTTCTAAATTCAAAACACAGAAGTGGCAGAAATTAATTTAAAATTAATTCCCGCTGTCAAAACAAAAAGCGTGTTTTTAAGAGATAATAACTACCAAAAGATTGACACTTGTTTATGTTCGGTTTAATTGTAAAATTATGTCCAATGACCAACATTATATTAAATGGTAAAAATATATTCTAAATATACTTTAAAACTACTAAAATGCATAATTTATCACTATTAATTATTTTGATTAAAAAAGTTGTTTTTAATTAAAATTTAGTAATTTTCACTATTCATCAAAATATAAAAGTTATCCGAAAAGTACCAAAATTTCACCCTAGGATAATTTCGATATTCCGAATCCAAAAATGAAGTCCATTTTGAAATATAAAATATATATGATTTCAAAAAGTAGGTATCACTATTTACAACGGCTAGTTTAATTAGTTGTGGTGTGTGTTAGAACTCGAGGTTGCGTACAACACACGCTATCGCATTATTCGAAGGGAAACGTACCGTAGAAGCTTGGGGTGTTACATTCTCCCCTCCTTCAAATAATTGCGTCCTCGCAATTTCTAGGGTATTACTGCATAAAAAGACTCGGGTGGTTCTTCATCATAAGTTCCTCGGGTTCCCACGTTGCCTCTTCCATCTTATGATTTCTCCACAAAACTTTTACCAGACGCGTCGTCCGGTTTCTCAGCACTTGTTCTCTCGTATCAAGAATCTTGACGGGCTCATCACAATAGGAAAGATCGGGTTCCAGTTCTAATTCCTCATAGGTGAGTACATGCGTTGGGTCAGGCATGTATTTCCTCAACAGAGATACGTGGAACACATCGTGAACTTTGGAGAGACTTGGCGGCATTGCCAATCGGTAAGCTACAGCCCCAATTCGTTCTAGAATTTCGAAAGGTCCGATGTATCTGGGACTCAATTTACCTTTCTTACCAAAACGTATGACTCCCTTCCACGGAGATACCTTTAGGAAAACATGATCACCGACTTGAAATTCCAAATCCTTCCTTCGATTATCGGCATAGCTCTTCTGCCTACTTTGAGCTGCTTTGATGTGATTTTGGATTACCTTTACCTTTTCCATCGTTTCCTCCACCAGTTCTGGACCTACAAGTTTTCTTTCACCGACGTCATCCCAACAGGTTGGTGTACGACATCTCTTTCCGTATAACGCTTCATATGGTGCCATCTGAATACTCGAATGGAAGCTATTGTTATAGGAAAATTCTACCAGTGGTAAATATTGATCCCACATACCCTGAAAGTCAAGTGAGCAAGATCTCAACATATCTTCTAAGGTTTGAATAGTCCGTTCTGACTGTCCATCTGTCTGAGGGTGGTATGCAGTGCTCAAATGAAGTTCAGTATCCAGGGATTTCTGAAGACTTTTCCAGAATCTTGAAGTAAAACGGGGATCACGATCAGAAACAATCGATAGGGGTACTCCATGAAGTCTCAAAACTTCATTAATATATAGTCTTGCTAGACGTTCCAAGGGTAGATCTTCTCTTATAGCAAGAAAATGTGCTGACTTGGTAAGACGATCAACAATAACCCATATTGCATCGTTCCTTCTAGGAGTCTTTGGTAGCCCCATGACAAAGTCCATCGTAATATTGTCCCATTTCCACTCCGGTATGGGAAGAGGTTGCATGACTCCTCCAGGCTGTTGCCTTCCAGCTTTGACTTGTTGACAAACCATACATCTTGACACAAAATCAGCAATCTCCCTCTTCATGTTGTCCCACCAAAAATGTTCCTTCAAATCTCTATACATTTTGGTGCTCCCAGGGTGTATAGAGAAATTGGAACTATGAGCATCATCCAGCAATTCCCTTTTTAGATCAGGTAAATCGGGAACACAAAGTCTCTTCCCGAATTTCAAAATTCCATCTTCATACACAAAGTCTCTCAATCTCCCATCATTCACAGCTTTAATCTTCTTTTGGAATTCTTCATCATCGGTCTGAGAACTCTTAATCCTTTCTAGTAAAGATGGTTTGGCAACCATTTGAAAAATCATTGATGTTTCACCTTCCCTGGTTATTCCCATGTCCATCTTCTCTAGATCCATGAAAATTGGGTCCCTTTCAATTCTCATCATGTTCAGAACTCCATGGTCTTTTCTGCTCAAAGCATCTACTACTTTGTTTGCTTTCCCCGGGTGGTAGTGTATCGTGCAATCATAATCCTTGAGTAATTCAAGCCATCTCCTTTGCCTCATGTTGAGTTCGTTTTGTGAGAAAATATACTTCAAACTCTTGTGATCAGTATAAATCTCACATTTTTCACCATAGAGGTAGTGCCTCCATATCTTCAAAGCAAAGATCACAGCTGCTAACTCAAGATCATGAGTAGGATAGTTTTGTTCATGAATTTTCAACTGTCGTGATGCATAGGCAATAACTCTATCATTCTGCATAAGGACACAACCAAGTCCTTTCTTTGATGCATCACTATAAATAACGAACCCATCATTCCCCGATGGTAGAGTCAATATAGGAGCATTGACTAATCTTTTCTTCAATTCTTCGAAACATTCTTCACACTCTTTTGTCCAAACAAATTTAACCCCTTTACGTGTGAGCTTCGTTAATGGGTTAGCCAATCGGGCAAAATTCTGGACGAAACGTCGATAATAACCTGCCAAGCCAATAAAACTACGTACCTCAGTTATACTCGTAGGTGCTGGCCATTCTTGGATTGATTTCGTCATAGAAGGATCAACAGAGATTCCATCTTTAGAGACAATATGGCCAAGAAAAGAAATCTCCTGAAGCCAGAATTCACACTTGCTAAACTTCCCATATAATTCATGCCTCCTCAGAGTCTTCAAGATAATGCGCAAGTGATTTTCATGATCTTCGTAGGTTTTGGATTATACCAAGATATCATCAATAAATACCACCACAAATTCATCGAGATACTCCTTGAAGACTCTATTCATCAGATCCATGAATACAGAGGGTGCATTAGTCAATCCAAACGGCATTACAGTAAACTCGTAATGCCCGTACCTGGTTCGAAATGCAGTTTTCGGAATGTCTTCCTTCTTCACACACAACTGATGGTATCCAGATCGAAGGTCAATCTTTGAAAAGTATTGAGCTCCATGCAGTTGGTCAAATAAATCATCAATACGAGGTACGAGATACTTGTTCTTTATCGTTATAGCATTGATCTCCCTGTAGTCGATACATAACCTCATAGATCCATCTTTCTTTTTAACAAAAAGAACAGGGGCTCCCCATGGAGAAACACTAGGGCGAATAAATCCCTTATTACTCAATTCCTCTAGTTGTTTCTTTAGTTCGACTAATTCTACAGTAGCCATTCTATAAGGGGTCTTCGATATAGGCCTTGATCCAGGAATCAAATCAATGGAAAACTCTACTTCTCGTTCTGGAGGATGTCCAGGTAAATCTTCCGGAAATACATCTACAAACTCTTTCACAACAGGTACATCCTCTATTTGAACATTCCTTTCCTCACCGACAGTTATTTCATTCTCTTCCTCCCCAATAATTGAATTAAGTTGAGCTACTGGGGGTGGATCTAAATAAGAATTAGGTGGTGACGATTCTGCTCTAAAAATAAGGTGTTCCTTATCATTATCATCAAGAATCGTAACCTCTTTCTTCTTACAATAAATCTTCGCATCATAGTCTGAAAGCCAGTCCATACCGAGGATTATATCAAACTCAATCATAGGTATGACGATGAGATCAGCAGATAAAGAAAATTTATGTGCTCTAATGGGGACTGATTCACAAAACTTTGTTGCAACGATACTTCCCTTAGGAGTTTTAACTGACAACTCCCTTATTAAATCAAATTGGAAATATCTAATTTTCTTAGCAAACTGGGAAGATATGAAACAATGCGATGATCCAGAATCAAATAATGCATTTTCTAAACTTGAGGAAACCATTAAATTACCTGCCACCACGTCTTTCGGAGCTTCTACCTCAGCAGTAGTGATAGCATAAGCCTGGCCTTGATCCCTTGGCCTTTTCTGAGGTAAGTTCTCCTGAAGCTTAGGACATGCATTTGCATAATGCCCCATCTCCCTGCAATTGTAGCACTGAACGTTGGTAGCTTCCTTCTTCCCCTTGCAATCATGAGCTTGGTGGCCTTTTTCACCACACTTGTAACAGACTCCCATTCCCTTCAGGCAAGCACCAGGATGTTTCTTCCCGCATTTACCACAAGATGGATATTCAACCTTTCCCTTATTCCCCTTATTTCCATTCCCAGATTGATCAGCAGGTCTCTTCTTCTCTTGCTTCGCTTTAAAGTCATAAGACTTAGAGAATTCTTTTTCGGTCTTGATAGCACATGAGACAATGTCTTCGTACGACGAAAAGGATTGTGAGACTAATGCTCGACGGAGAAATGGTTTTAACCCATCAAAGAAACGATCAATCTTACTTCTTGGGTTGCGAATATAATCTCCAGCATACCTCGCTAACCTTGTAAAGTTAGCCTCATACTTTGTGACATTCTCATCCTCCTTTTGTCTCAGACTCAGAAATTGCCTTTCCATATCTGCTCGATGGTCACGAGGAAAGTATTTTTCTAAAAACAGATCTTTGAACTCCCTCCATTCCATGTTTGATACTTCATCATCTTCCTTCATGTTTTGAATCAATGACCACCATTGATCAGCATCTCCAGTGAGGCGGTAAACTGCCATGGTAACTTTTTCCCTTTCACTACTCCCCAAAGCCTGAAATATTTTCTCTAGGGAAAATATCCATTGCTCAGCTACTAAGGGATTTGTACTCCCATTGAACGTTGGTGGTTGTTGTCTCATGAATCGATCTAACATTGATCCTCCACGCTGCGGATCAGGGTGCTCCATACGGGTAAGGTTATTATTCATAACCTGAGTAAGTTGTCCCAGTACGGTGATTAGCTGATCAGCACCAGTTGCATCACCAGCCCCACTATAATTATCTTGAGCAGGAGGGCAATCCCTACATGGAGTGCGTGCATTGATACAGTTTCCATTTCTTCCACTAGGCGCCATTTCTAAACAATGGCATAAACTAGATCAGTTTATGAATCAAAATACATAATCCCATACTTATAAAACACTTAACATAAATTGAACTATTTATGGATATAATCCGTAATCATAAAAATGTTTTCTTTGAGGAAGTATATACTCATAAACCCTTCATAATGATTTGTAAAGATAATGAGAGTTATCCTAAGCATATCCCCTGGGAGTGTCGTAACCAAGAGTGCAGCAAGGCCCGTTGTCGTGCACCAGTTCCCGTTCGAGTCTAGCTCAAAGCGGTGTTTTCGGGTTTTACCCCTAGGTACATCTGTGCCAGAGCCACCTCTACCTGCTCGTATCGAGACATGGATGTATTGCTCGGAAAACTCACAAAATCTCTACAATACCAAAATTCTAGGAAGTTCTCCTATACTAATCCTCAAAGTTCATCTTAGGTATACGTGCTCTAATCAGAGTTTATCTAAATCTAGCTTCCAAGGTTTGTACTAAACTTCCTCTGATACCAACTGTATTGCCCCGACCCCAGCTACCCAGAGTCGGTGCATTATTACATAACATTGGCATGATCACAAGAAAGATCAAATCTCGAAAGACCGATTGGTTTAGTAGCCTTGGAAACACTAGATATAATCATAAAGTTTTACATTACATTTCAAAGTGAAAAACTACTACAACAACAAAGTCTTCATATCCACACTATTAACCCCTCATAATATCCCTGCAAGTCATTCATAATTTACTTCTTCACTACCTGGGAAAAATAAAACATAGAAAAGGGGTGAGCTCAAATGCCCAGTAAGGATAACAATATAGAGGAAACTTTCATAAATAAAAATAAACATTTAAGGCAATGTATAACTAAAACAAAAGCCTTTTAAACTTGAACATTTAACATAGTATGGCATAAATAAAATGAAATAATGCCATTTACTTATTCACATGGATATTCTACTAATCGAATAATCACATGCAAAAATCAATAACCACTTTCATAATGTTGGAATGCATAATGCCAGACTATCATAACCACATAGCCAAGGCCTCGTGCCAAGACTACAAATAAGATTTTGTCAAGGCCTTGTGCCAAGACACTAGTTTCTCTCATGAGACCTACCGATGCATCGAGGAGCTATAGCGGGCTCCACCCGTCACTTATTAAGTCCAATGCATTCCCATATGAAAAGGTTTAAACATAACATAAACATTCGTATTAAAACTAGCATACGAAATGTCAATAATTTCACCATAAACTATGAATGGTTTAAAAATAGCACATCCACAGTCAAACATATCACAAAACCTTCAATACAATATAGAAGTTTTGTATCATAATAAATCAACTTCAAATAAGCGTAAAATCCATTAAAGGATGTTGACATAGATGAAATCAAAACACTTTTTAGAGAAATATCTCTTTCTATTTTTGAAATCATTTGAGAGCCATATGAAATAAAAAATTTTCTTTGAAAATAATATTATAAGCTTTTAAGGAAAGATTTGAAGATTTTATAACGGCGGAAGATAACCGCACCCACCGTATAAGTTAAAAAAAACATTCTTACCTCAATTCTGTCGAAAAGGTTAAAAAGGACCTTGTTTTGAAAACGACGGAAAGATTCCTTTATAAACCTCTTATAAAAAGTCAAAAAAGGGTATAAATGACTTTAACCCATATTCTTGTAAATAGTAAAAATGTTTTGAAATACATTTTTAAGAAACATGGATGTGGATGATAAAGAGATCCCAGTAGATTATTACGTATAATACAACCTCGGATAATGAAGAGATTGTGAAATAACCCTTACCTTGTACTTTTCCTTGGTTGGGGTAGGTTAACCTCCTGTATAATGGTGAAATAGTTGTTATTAAATTATACAAGAATCATATATATTAATATGATATCATATATGATCTTTTAACATTGATTTCTTAATAATATCTTAGAATTATCGTCGTTTCGGGAGTTAACTTACTCATTTTCTTTTATATGTTTTGTTACATAAGCCATGGTTGTTGTATCTTATTCATATCCAGAATGATATACAGTCCATAAACATCATTTTTAAATCATCAAATGATAATTATACTTGAATGGATACGATGGAGAATGAATCTCATCGCGTTCGTGGAGACGGTAGTCCGTACGTACGCACGAGCGACAATATCATTCTTTTGATATTAAAATAATATATAAATGGATGGTATATCATATATACAGAATCATTAACATGTTATATTTATTATTTACATGAGTTACACATCATTATTATACCCATCCAAATAATATTATATTGAATAACAATTACACCACGACGTGGAGACGGTAAGCCGTACGTACGCACGTATGGTGACATGTTATTCAAAGGGTGGATAGAATACTGAATATGATTGTACCATATTTATAATAACATCACATTATATGTGAGATACTGGAGTTATTATTTCAGAATGGTAAGAACAAAGGAAGAAGAAGTGGAAGAAGAAATGAACTTAGAAAAGGGTGGTGAAATCATTACCTCTTCTTCGGGTTCTTCCTTTTGATTTGATCAAAAGGGCTCCTTAGGTTGGCTTTCTGATCAAACTAAGGCCTCTAGGTTGTATTGAGGGATGTTGGGAGAGTATTTGGGCAGAGTTTGGCCGAACCAAAAGGCTTTAGAGGTGTGAAGAAATGAGAAGGAGGAGTGCCCTTTTATAAGAGGGGTGAGGGGCACCTTGGGAAAAGCTAGAAATATTAATTTATAATAAATTAATAATCGGTTTCCAATGGCTCCAAAGTTGACTATTCAAAGGATAAGGTGGGGATGGGTCGAAAACAACTCAACCAATAGAATTTAGACAGGTTTGGTTACTTATATTAACCTTATCTTTAAGTATTAACTCTAAGTTAATTAGTTTCACTTTTACAATGTCTCTTTGTATTTTTATATAATATGGTTAATAAACATACTATATACATCCAAGCGACCCCCAAGTGGTCCATTAATGATTAACCTATCATAATATAAGTCTCTTGGCCGAACCTTAGATTTTTAGTAATTTAATATCAATTAATAATATAATATTTGTTTTAAGAACTCTTTTATGTCAATTTTGACACTATTCAATAGTTGATTTTTGTGAAACTCATAACAGATTGATTACTTCGAAAAAAGTCAATTAAATCAATCCTAATATATCATATTATCCTAGAAAATTAGTGTAATTCATTAAAAGTTTCATATTATATTTATTTGGGTATTTATAATATCAATTATTTTAATTTTTCACTATTATAGTAATTACTGCATCATCATTGTGTCATAAATAAAATAACTTATTTAATGTCTAAAAATTATAAATAAAATATCATTATGTAGGAAATCTTTTTATCTTTCTAATGAATATTTATAATCGAAAATCCAACATGTATAACCCTATGTAAAAATTGTTGTTCTAAAAGATATATGCTTGTGTCATTTTTGTATTCATTTTGACTTAATTAAAATAAAGTGTCATTATCACTTACAAGTGGATCCATGGGGTCCCAAAATAGACCCCAAGATGCCCATGGTCGACTATGTATCAACCAATAGGGTTAAGACATGTTTTAGGGTAATTTAGTATTATTATAA
This sequence comes from Viscum album, assembly GCA_963277665.1. NCBI lineage: Eukaryota > Viridiplantae > Streptophyta > Magnoliopsida > Santalales > Viscaceae > Viscum > Viscum album. The sequence goes on from CAUJRU010000343.1 coordinate 156,956, forward strand.
TATTATTATTTTAACCCTTATTTACCGGATTTACCCCTAACCATGGTAAATAAAATATTTACCGCAGTAATTATTCAAAATGTCTAAAAATAAAAGTTTCCTATTTACACAATTTGAACATCCTGATTCCAAATATGGAATCCATTTTTCTAAATTCAAAACACAGAATTGGCAGAAATTAATTTAAAATTAATTCCCGTTGTCAAAACAAAAAGCGTGTTTTTAAGAGATAATAACTACCAAAAGATTGACACTTGTTTATGTTCGGTTTAATTGTAAAATTATGTCCAATGACCAACATTATATTAAATGGTAAAAATATATTCTAAATATACTTTAAAACTACTAAAATTCATAATTTATCACTATTAATTATTTTGATTAAAAAAGTTGTTTTTAATTAAAATTTAGTAATTTTCACTATTCATCAAAATATAAAAGTTATCCGAAAAGTACCAAAATTTCACCCTAGGATAATTTCGATATTCCGAATCCAAAAATGAAGTCCATTTTGAAATAGAAAATATATATGATTTCAAAAAGTAGGTATCACTATTTACAACGGCTAGTTTAATTAGTTGTGGTGTGTGTTAGAACTCGAGGTTGCGTACAACACACGCTATCGCATTATTCGAAGGGAAACGTACCGTAGAAGCTTGGGGTGTTACATCATCTTCCTTGAGCAGTGGGGAATGTAAAGCAGGTAAACAGCCAATATAAATCAGTAAGCATCCAAACATTCATATCCAACCAATTCCATCATCCACAATGACCTTTCTGACACCCACATGCATAAACTGATGCATCTTTCCACTCTAGGCGTCATATGTTTCCACAACCAATATGTCCCCATGCCCCCACATACCACAATATCCATCTAGGATCACATCACAATACAAGTAGCAACAAAACAAACATCATATCAATTGGGCTCATTCCCTTAAACAAGCAAGAGGGAAACTCAGAACCCTACAAGGAATTATCTTTTATCAAAAAACCAGTTCTTTAATCCATCGTCAATTAACCGATTTCTTATTTGTAGGTTCCAACTACGGAAAACATAAACAGTAAGATATCAAAAATTGATTAAACATTCTTGCTGCCTCAATTTTATTTGCATAAAATAAAAAAACAATTGGATTTCTTCACATGCCTCTTTATCTTTAGCCAAAAAAATTATCAATTAATTCTGGCTTTACATTCTTTAACAATTTTTATTAAGAACAAAAATCTAAATAAATCAAGATTAGATATCACACTATCTTTCAAAACAAGATGCAATAACATACAATCGATATCAAATTATTTATCTAGATAAAATATTTATTATGTCAATTCCATTGTAATCCAGTGGGATAAAACATTTTAACTATACAGTTTCATGTAAAAGAAAAGAGAAGCAACAAATCCCCTACCTCAAATGGTTGATGACATTATTTATATGATAATAATCCACAGAACGGGTTGAGATCTCCACCCCCCATGAAAACTGTATCCACCCGAGGATATAGAGACACCACCACACTAGTAAACATGCAAGAAAAACCCAATAAGAAAATGGAGATACAATTTCATAAAAGGGAACGAAGGAATAAAAGGAGATGAACCAAAAATAATGATGATAGGTCATACCTCATATCGAAGATTGATCAATACTCTTTGGTTGCATTAAAGCATTAGGGAACCAATCCATGGAGGAAATATTGATTACACAAATTCTACAGGATATAATGAAAGGTTATAACTTCTCATAGCTGAGAACAAGGAGGAAGACCTAGGTAAGATGATATCTCATCCCTTTAGACGATTTAACTGAGCAGTGGTTTAAGATACATTGAATTTTCCATTAAAAACGGATCTCATTAAACCATGCGGTTTGATCAAGTAAAAATATCTTGAGCCTTAGAAAAATTAATATATGAGTTATGTCCTTTTAATTAGACTTAGATTCTTTAAAACATGGCTTTAAATGCATTTTAAATCAAAGGAAATGTCAAAGGGGTGAAACTATAGGAAGTTGGAAACACTATTCATGAACTTCAAATTTGGAAAAGGATAAACACGGTTCTTGAACCTCACCATTGAAAACTCACTGTTGGAACCTCAAAGTTCTGGAAACACTATTCATAAACCTCAACATAGAATCCTCACTGTTGGAACCTCACCATTATGGAAACACTATTTGTGAACCTCACCATTAAATCCCCATTGATAGAACCTCACTGTTCTGGAAACACTGTTCATGAACGACACCATTGAAACCTCACTATTGGAACATCTTCATTCTAAAAACACTATTCATGAACCTCGTTGTTCAAACCTCACCATTCTGTAAAAACTGTTCATGAACCACACTGTCAAAACCTCAAAATTCTAGAAACACTATTCATGAACCTCAATATTGAAACCTCACCATTGAAACCTAACCATTCTATAAACACTATTCATGAACTTCACTTTTGAAACCTCACCGTTAGAACCTCACCATTTTGGAAACACTGTTCATGAACCTCACCATTGAAACCTCACCGTTGGAACCTCACCGTTCAAGAAACATTGTTCATGAACTCAAAATTTTTCAAAGGAAAGAGGCTACCATTGCATTGTTCACCTAATGTTACTGATGACACTATTCACATAAGCCTACCATTTCACTGTAAACATAAGGCTACCGATGACACTATTCACTTAAGGTTTCTTTTGCACTATTCCCTGAACTAGAAATCTGGAAAAGTGTTGGGGTAAAGTCACCTTTACCTCTCAGAACCCATTAGACATCATATTTTTGCAAAGGAATGGACCAGAGAGGTCCGAGCCAATACATTTATAATGATTTAAATTAATTAATTAATTAATTATATAATTATTTTAATATTTATAATAGATTATATTATGATTTTATAACATCTTATTACCCATTATTTAATAATATTTCATTATTTTCGTGGTTTTGGGTGTGTTTGTTGCATGCTTTCAAGATCAGTTCTTTTGTGCATAATTATGGATGTTCCTCTAAAATAGTATTACTACTAAAGAAGGGGAATGGATATGTATTCATGAAAATTTAAAGTATTATTGGTCCCATAAATAATTTCTCATTCATACATAAGGATGATTTAATAGATAAAATTTTCATTATAAATGTTTTGTTTATACTAATAGTTTTTTCGAACATCACGAACTAGATTTGATTCATTTAATAGTATGCTTATATATTAGGTCTAAAACATGAAATAATATATAATAAACCAATTAACAAATTATTTAACCATAAAAATAGTTTTTTGACAATAAATGATGGTGGTAATGAAAAAACGAATTAAAATCATTATTCATGGAGGTAATTAACTAACGTCACTTGGACAATAGTTTTGATTCTTTTAATAAGAAGAGAAGATAAATGAAATAGATATTAAATATTACATTTAAAACAAAAAAATAAAGAAAATATATTATTTTGGATTTATAATTCATTTATTAATGAAGTAGGATAGGAGAAAGTACAAAAAGAAAAGAAATTAAGGGAAGTAGTTTGAGAAAATTTCCTCTTGAATATCACCTCCTTATGAAACCCTTGAGGTCCATGGATTTGATCTTTTGGTGATACCATAAGAAATATAAAGTTGGTATAGTTAATTGGATAGTGTATTTAAGTGATTTGTGGATTTAGAATTATTTTTATTCTAAATTGGGTGGTGATAGGTGAAAATTATAATTGAGGACAGGTGGGATTAAGTGATTGAAATAATGAATATTTTATATTTAAAGCCAGCCACATTGAGGTGGAATTAAATTCCATTGATTTGGATAAAAATTATCATTTTATAGTATGTTTATGTTTTATCCACACATAAACCAACCATTAAATGTTGTATTTTTTATTATTTTAATCCTTTACCTTTTTAACTTTAACTCATTTAATTTTCTTCTTATACTATAGTAAATTATTTTTTTACCACGGTAACTTTTTTATTCCCAAAAAATTAAATTGAATTTAAAAAAATAGGTAAATTATTAATCCAAATATCCAATTCCGTTTACCTAATTGAATTCATATAATTTTTAAAATTAGATTTAATACTAATATCATAGAGATAACGAAAAAGTGGGGTTTTAATGTTAAAAGTTCAGAAGCTTAAAATGTTTTTAGATCAAATTTCAAGATGAAAATTATTCTAACAAGAAAAATCAGTTTTATTTATCTATAACATAACTAATTATAATTTAAAAACAATTTATAATAAAATTTAACTATACCAATAAAATAGATGAAAATGTTGTTTTAAATAAAATGATGTATTTTTCACTATTCATTGAAAAATGTAACATATTATAAAAATAGCAAAAAATCCCCCAAATATAATATTTATATTTATATTTAAAATAACATGATTTGTTTTTATAAATAAATTTTGATGATTTTTATAATTCTTATTTAAAATAGGTGCTCCATCAAAAGGCGGAAAAATTGTATTTTAGTATAATTTAACTTTCTATGCATAAATTTCGATTTATTATTATCTTAAAACTATAAAAAATTATTGGGTGAATTTGAAACATATTATTTTATATATAACATATATATTTAAATAATATCTTCTAGTTATAGTCATTAATTTAATTTATTATGAATAAATGACATTATGGGCATAAAAATATTTTTTTATAAAGACACACCCATTCTATTCAATTGGTTTTTGATATTATTTAAAATTAATTGGTAAAAAATGAATTAATTTTATAAAAATTTGTAAAATTAATTTTCATATTTTATTTAATATCATTCATTCCCTCAATTCTGACAACTAGGTTATAACAGTCACATTTTGATAATAATATTTATCCATTTATGTAAGCTTGATACGAAATATCTTGCATGATATTGAGTATAGTTCATCCTTTTAATATTTTGTGGTGTTAAAATATAATTTTACAACACCAAAAAAAATGATGTTTCTAGATCTAAATAAGGTTCTAGTAGTTTTTAACAATTTTAAATTATAATTTTATAAACCTATATAATAATGAATGTGTTGTTTCAAGAGTTATTTCATATTAACAATATCTCATACAATGGATTTTAGTTTGAAAATAGGTGAATTATTTTTTTGAGAACAATTTAAATGTAAGATATTTCAAATAACTAATGACCACATCAAATGAAAATACTATTTGAATATCTGATAGTTAAATTAGACTATTCTATAAAAATATGTGAAATTAAAAAACATTAGGGTAGTTTAAAAATGTTACTCAAGCTATTTACATAAGATATAAAGTTGATGTTAGTGGAATTTGAATATGTTAATATATATATATAATAAGTTATGTTTTATAGTTTTTTATATCGGTAATAAATAATGAATATTTAAGGATAATATGTCATTTTTATTTAGAGAAAAACAAGGCTTCTCATGAAATCCTGGAATAATCACTCACAACATAGTCAGTCAAAGAAGTTATGTTTCACAAACCTAGTAACATTAATGAATATAAAGAAAATATATTTGTTAATCATGAAGTGTTATATGGTTTCTATGTTATTCATGTAAATAGTGCCTAATTACATAATTATGTGTGTGAAATATTCTTGGAGGGGAGATAAGTTCTCTTTTTTCACAAAAGGGTTTTTCGAAATAATTATTTATGAATATATAGTTATGTGAAAATAAAAATAGTAAAAAATGACAAAAAAATGTTCAAATTTATTTTAAATGAATATAAATTTACACATAGAGATGTTTTATGTTGAGGTACCATATATATAATTTCCAAAAATTAAATTTCATTGAAGGGAAGTTATAGAAGTTAAGAATGAGAGTATGTAGTTATTTTTAATACTCTACATTCTTATATTAATAACATAATTATTTGTTAAAGTACCTTTAGGAATATGGAGATCATGCACATTCCATTTTTTGGTAACCATCCAAATAGGTGGGAACCAGCATAAATAGAAATTTTGAGAGATACATATTGTAAAACAATATTGGGTAATGGATGATACCTTCTCACGCCACTTCTAATCATCATTGTTATTTGTGAAAAATATTTTTATTATAATCAGCACAAATACATTAAGGACATATTCATTCATGTTAGGGTTGAAACTTGAATAAATCTCATGTGCTAAGTCCTATTCAATTAGTTCTATATATATCATTAAGAGTGAGATAAAATAGTTGAGGGGATTATAATTCTAACAAATTACAAAATTTTATTTCTTAAAAATAATTTATAAAAGAGTACCACTAATTCATTCCCCTTTATTAGTGGTATATGATATACCTTATCACTTAAACGTGGTTATAGAAATCTCCAAGAAATAAAAAATTCAATATATGGGAACTCCCTCACTTATTCCATCATTTAAATTTATACTACATTTCTCAATTTATCATCCCCTTATTCAAATATTTTTATTCTCTATTTTGTATTTTTTATACCTTTTATATCATTTTCTCTTTCCTTTTTCATGATATTATTCTTTTTGAAGTTCCCATTCTAATATCTTCATGAAATAAAACTCCATAAAAGATAAATTTTTCATTTCTTTTTTCCATTCTAACAATCCATCTTATAAAGTACAATATCTTATATGATTTATGAAACCCATGTCATTTAAACATAATCTTTTTGGCAATTCCTGTGATTTTATCTCATTTAAGTGTTGTTTTACGTATTTCATTAAAGTTAGACATAGTTGTTTGATTATATAAATTCCAATCAATATTTTTGTTATTTTTCCTACTCATTATGATATATTTCAGAAACATGGTATTTTTTATTTATTTTTTTCATTAAATATTTTTTAATATCGTTTTTATTCAAATTATATATGGTACCTTGATTTCAAAATCTTTTCGACATTATTACCTAACCCATTTAATTCACCAAAATTTATTTTGTATTTATGACTTTTGTATGATTTCTCTTTCATATCATGATCATATGAATGAAATATTATATTGGGATGGATGGGACTAGAATTATAAAACCTCCGAATATATTATGTTATGATTACATCTCATGATATGGAATGTATAGTTCATTAGAAGTGTGGATGAATATTATTTTATAATGTCTTGGAAATGAGCCTTTAATTCTATTTGTAATGAAATGGTATTTTATAATTCCATCATATTATAGTTTCTAAGTTATTGTATTATCAATTAACATATAATATATTTTTATGCATTTATTTATAATCAATAATATTTTTTATATATTATAATTGTTGTGATAGCTCACATTAATGTTCAATTTGGTTATATTATTATATTGATTTTTAACCCACTCTATATTTTATTAGTCTCACTAAGTTATCCCATGTTATAATTGATTATGGTGAGATCTATAAAAAAATTTATGAATATCAGAATAAAGATAATGTATTCAATATCACAAAAACGAATAGTTATCTTTAAGAATTATATAGTAAACATAAATGGAAATACACCATAAATAAAATGAATTTAGACATAGTAAATTATTAGTGTGTATATACTAGTTTTATATTAGTTAAATATTTTATAATAATAATTTTCCTTTTATATTTTTATTAACTTCAATATTCACATCCAAAATGTTTCCTAGTTTTAGTAAATGGAAAACAAATATGAGGAATATTGTCAACAACCAAGGTTATGGAAAATATAATTATTCCACAAATGATAAGAATAATATAACTGCAGTGGGTGATGGAAAAAGAATGTCCGAACATGCTCAATTTAATATTTTCATGAATAATTAATTAAGAAATTTTTTGATCTCTACTTCTCCTAGGAAATGACAAATTTTAGTAGATTCATTTATATGACAATGATCTCACTTTTGTTTTTATATTTACACCCATTAATCATATAGAAATAGATTAATTCAATCAATAAAATATATTGTTTATCCCTAATTCTATATACAAGAGAACTAAATTTAAAATTATATCACTTAGAGGATAAAGTTGATCGGTGGTTGACATTGATCAAAAATTCAAAACCTATAGAAGACATTAACTCAACGGAATGGGGTAAATCCATAAAAATATTTTCAACAAAAATTTCCTTTCATACTCAATCATAAAATGGAGGGAGGATTTGTTAGACTCATGGAATATGGGAAAAATTATACAATTTTTTAACTATATCCCTCTAGATTTTATGTAGGTGCTAAGATAAAGGTAAATTAATTATTTTGTGTCTTAAATACATGTATTCAAAATGATTTGAAAATTTCGGCATTGAGAACTATAATATATTTCTGGATGATCCCTTAAGGTAGAGAATGAGATTGGTGAATTTAAATGGACTCATTGGAATGGGTGTATAAAGAGTTGAATATATTTTAATTCTTCAGATTTAAGTGACAAACCTCATGATGTAAAGAAGATATAACTAACCTCATGTAAAAAAGGGTGATAACCAACATCATGGGAACTACCTCAATAGAAAATTGAGTTTTTTAACTATTTAAAATAAGGGATTCAAGATTAATAATAAAAAAGGGACTCAAGAAAAAGAAAAATAGAGGGAAATAAAGGAAGGTTATATTTAATCCTCCATCCATGGTCCAATTTTTCATCAAAAATTAATATGATCACTATATAATTAATTACATCAAGAAAAGGGTTATTGTGGGTTATAGATTCATATAAACTCTAAAGATTATATATGAAGGATTGGTTTATGCTACCACTACAACTAAGATGGATAATAAATATGATTTTTCAAAAGATAAAACTATTATTTATTAAAAAAATTAAAATCTCTTATTTGATTTTGATTCTATATATTCTTTCAAATCATAAATTTTTACTAAAAATATTAAAACACCACCTTAATACATAGAGTTTAAGTTATCGATTAAAACACATTTTTTTGAAATCAACGAATTCCAAGTATATAAATATTTCTATATTTTTTTTTGGGAATAATATCCATTCAGATCAATTTATTGTTGGTTTGGTATAATTTGATTTTATAATAGTAATGTATTGGTTCTCCTAATATATAGTCAATATTAACCCCATGTTTAGATAAATCTATTTTCATATCCTAAACCTTCTTTCGATTATCTAAATGTGAGAAAGAGACTTATGAATTTCTTATAGAAATACCTTCTCAAGTATGGGTATTATTTCATTAAGAGAAATAATATATGAATCAAATGATTGAAAAAAAAGGAAAGGATAATACTTGAATACTATAAAATTATAACTAAATATGGATATATAATCCCTGGGTTGTTTTTAACCCATCCACTCATAAAAAAATATTTTTTAACGTCAATATTTTATAAACTTTTAATATCATTTTTAACTGAACTCTAAGACACCGACATAAAAAATAGGACAATAAATGTTTGGTTTTATAAACCAACATCAAAATTTAAAAACTTTACCCTCTGATGTCGTTTTTTGGAAAAAATGATGTTAATGTCTAATTACATAATGTTTTTAACATCTTTTTTTTATATTAACTAATGTTAAAAGTCATTTTTGCCATTGTTTTTTAAAATATCTAATGGTAAAAAATTTATAAAGTTTTATCTCATTTATTAATCTTTGATGTGACTAATCTTAGAGCTAAAATGGAGTAACAAATCAGATGTCTTAGTCATCGGAATTTGGGATTCTCTATGATTCGATAGAGACAACATATTTCAATGAAAATGTAAGAATCATGAAAAAAAATTACAAACGCAAAATAAATACAATAAAATTAAGGATTTAAACATATTTCAATTATTATAAAAGTATTTTCAAATCAATATGTTTTTATCATAATTTCTCTTCTTTGTATGGTATAACTCATGTGATAATGAAACAGGTGACTAATAATGAATTTTCCACCCCAATTAGTAAATCTTATCTGGATGTTTTATATTTATAAATCCATAATAAGAATAATTAATAATTATAAAATAATTATCAATATTTTTAGTAATGATGGAAAATAATAATAAATAAATAAAATTATTAGAATAGATATCATGTTCAAATCATCAATTAAAGAAGTGTTAAAATTTTGATTGAACCAAAGAGGTTGAAAACAATTGAAGAAAGAGAATACATATATATATTGTAAATGAAATTACTTTCAATGGTATTGAGTTAAAAATTACGTGCAATTGTAAAAAATAAAATCTACATTGTGAAAAAAATTGTAACATTGTACACAAATTTTTGAAATTTTACTTTTAAATTTGGTTAAATAAATAAGTGATGTTAAAAAAGTTTTCCATGAGCACATTCAATTTTAGATCTTAGTGACTGATGTTAAAAGTTTTACATGAGGACTTTCACCATTGGTTATTCAGTAATCTACATTAAAAGGTCACTTTTAGCATCATTTTTTGTAAAAACTGATGTTAAAAGTAAATTTTGTTATATATTTTTCAAATAACTAATGCCAAAAATGTGAACAAAGATTTAAATAATTTTAAAATATTCAATTTCACTATTCTTCAAAATAATATGAACTTATGATCAAAAGTTAGAGATGTTAGAAGTTAAAAATTATAAGGCTTTTAATGTCAGTTTGTTTTTGAAAACGATGTTCAACATAATGTTTAGAATCTTTTATTATAATAACCAATGTAAAAAATGTTATACAAGTTGTAGCTCAATTCCCAATATTTGATTTGACTAGTCGTGGAGATCAGAATGACTTAGGGATAAAATGTTGTAACCTTCAACATTTGAAATTCTCTAATACTTCTCTTAGATTAGTTCATCTTCACAGATCTATAACATGCGATACGTAATTTTATTTTTTCTCCAAGTCCATTAAAATCGAAGCATCAAAAATGCAGGACAAATTTTTAAACATTTTTTACATATGTTATTTTAAAAACCAATGAAAGAATATAAATTCAACCTTGGATTCATAAATAAACTGATGTTACATTTCATCCAATGTTCAACATTGGAAGTCCATAACAATTGATCCGTAATCTATTTTTAGCTCCATGATCTGTAAAATTGATGTTTGTGAAATTTTATACAAATTGATTAATATTTTTTTATTATTTTTTTGATAAAAAATCACAAAAGTTGCTTTTAATTTTGGTTCATGAAAAAAAAACTGACGTTAATATTCTTCCAATAAAAAACTTAATGAAATTTTTTTATAAAAAAGGATGTTCATAGTGACCTTTTGAATATCGATTAATGAATAAATAATGTTGAAAGTTCTCATGGAAGACATTTAAAGTCCTTCTCTAAGAACTGAAATTAGAATACCAACATTAAAGACCATTTGTTTACTAGTGATCATTCTAATAGAGTGTTTGTTTATCTATATAATTTATTCCAAAATATTTTTCTATATCCAATAATCACAAAAACATTTCCCCTAAGGAAATAGATTATATGAAGAAAAAAATAAAATGAGGACTTTGAAAAGGTTTACTTATACGATTATGAATCACTATGGGTTTTTCTATTACTCTATGTCAATAATAAGGATGGGTAAATGTGACTTTTTACTAAATATCATGATCTTAATTAGGTAACAATAAAGAACAAGTATCTGCTAAATTGGATTGATCACTTGATAAATAAAATATTAAGACACTTAGTACTTATAAAATTTGGATCTCCAATTGATATACCATTACTTTAATGTGATGTTGTTTTTCACATTATATTTAGTTTAAAATACTAGAAAAACTCTTTAATGTGTTTAATGATTTCATTTATGTGTCTAAATTTTATAATTGATGACATCATGTTAGATCATTGAATAATACATTAAAGAAGACTTATTGGACTTGTTAAATTAATAACATTTTTCTACATGCTCTATCAAATGACGAAGAAGATGTATTAATTTCCATGGAATGTTTTGGATATAAATAAGTAGCACGAGATAAATGATAGAAGGAATCATCCATCCAGTGCCTTGTGGTAGTAGACCCTAGTGATCAGAAGGCCCATCATCCAAGAGGTAGTGAATAATGTAGTTGGATGTTTCTCCAGGAGGGAACTTCCCATCCAATGAGGGATTTATATCATTGGATACTTACAAATAGGAAAAAAGATATAGGTGGATTTTAATGGGTATATGTTGGTTTCAGTACAATATCAACAAGAGTGTATTTATTTGGTTAGAATGACCATAATTTCACTGTTCAATAGCTTAGTTATCCCAAAAAAATCTAGACGGATCCCAATGATTTTAAATAATATAAATAAAGACATCATGTATCTTGGAAATTTAAAATAACCTTCTAATTAATTCTTTAACACCATCTTTCTATAATCAATAAATCTCTATAATGTTCTCTATTTTCTAAATCATCTCTTCTATATTATTGGGTGTGTATGTATTGTAAAAATATTCTCACTCTCATTCTATTTTTCAGTTTCTCCTTATTGTTCATAATATTATTTATAAAGAATATTTATTGTACAAAAAATTTGATTTCTCCACATAAATCTTCTCCCTTTATCCATTATTTTATTATTAGTGATCTATACCATTAAATTGATAGTTTCATGATTTTTTTATAATTATTAAAAGGTAAAATATTATTCACTTTTAATCTTTCTTGATTATCAATTAAAAATATAGTGTATATTATAATTATTGGTTCTTTCTATAACCTAAAAAATAAATTTAATTTTGGTTTCTTTTCTACCTTTAAACCCAATGGAATAATAAATTAAATTCTCAAGCAATTGAGGTGGTTAACAAAGAATATATTCTTGAGTTATTTTCTAACAGACCTAAGAAATTTTGTTCCTTATATTCTTTCCACATTTTTATTTATATATCCATTTTTCATTCAATTAATCATTTGTTTAAATTACTTAAAATGTATAATATTTTATTTATCAAATAAATCATTGTTTGATTATTCCCTTTTTATACTATCATACATTAAAATCTTACTCATTGGTTTTCATATTTTAAAGGTTTTAATTTCCAAAATATATTGTAAATTAGTTTTCAATCATTTTTATCCCTTCTCTTTTTAAAGGTAAAATCACCCCCTCTTTCCATTTTACCCAACTCAAACCTACATTTATTATCAAAGGGGTTCCTGAATTTATTTGAATTCAAATTCATTAAATGCTTATTTTGTTCTCGAACAACTTATCTGATTTTTTAGTATTCATTATTTTTCTGAAATAAATTTTCAAAACTCCCCTGGAACACAAGAAGTAAACTATATATTCCACGATTAATTTTAATATTATAATAATTAAGTTTATTAGAAAACTCATGTGTATACCGTTCACTGATATGTTTGTTATTCTAATGGAAAATAATAATTCGTGTTTATACTCCAACTATTGAAAATAAAGATAATTAGACTCATGGTGATATTTTTTTCTTTTGAAGTAGATTTAAAAAAATTAATTCTTTTAATTTTGGTTCGTGTGAAGATTAATTTAAAATTTATATATATGAAAATTGTCTCATGAAATTTAAAAACAATTAGAAATAACTCACGAAGGAAATAATAACATTCAATGATACTAGATTTGATGTGTTTATATAATACATTTATTTGTTATCCATAAATCCTACAGAATCAATTAGAAAAAATTTTATTCAATTTATTAATATTTTTATTGGGCGAAATTATATTCGGGATTCAGTTTATAAAAAAATCAAGAAAATATTTTGGGATTTACCAAGAAATTGGGCACCCAAAATCAATGTGAAATACGAAACCAAAGACATACTAAATATGGAAGTTGATAAAATCATAAATTCAATCAAGATATATGAGAATTAAATGATATTTAAATTAAAAAAACATCTATAGGAATTAAAAGAAACCAAAAAGAATATTTCTTACAAGGAAATCATTAATGACTCATCTAAAAGAAAAACTAAGGCTTATAAAATTGCAATAAGTTTGAGAAAGTACATGACAATGAAAATATCTAATAAATGCTTCAAAAATTAAATTCAATAAATTTAATTCCTTTAAAAAAATTTATAAAATAATAAAAAAGTTTTTTATAGCATACGTGACACACAACATTATTCTTAAACAACCCACAAAATATATTTCTTTAAATTTAATTCCATTGTTATCTTATAGAACACACAACCCTAAGTCTAAATGAAATGTGATATAGAATATCATTATATTATCACCGTTAAAGAGGAATTTATGAATAATACCAACTAAAATATGATTTTTTATATATTTAGTAGATATATATTAATAATCATTTAAAATAAACGGAATTTTTTTAAATTTGTATTTTATTTCTAAAGGATATTTTAGTCACCCTTTGAGAAAATAATTTCAAATTAATTTTAGCCACTTTTAAAATTTTATTTAGAAAATAAAATTTATTTTTTAAATAATAATTTATATATTATCTAAGGTTGATTATTTTTGGATTTTCCTGAACTGTTTCATTTTTTTATTAATAGTGAAAAATAGTAAATTTTAATTGAAAAGTTATTTTCCTTTTAAATTATTTATAAAGAAAAATTACATTTTAAATTATTTATAATGTAAAATTAGTAAAATTATATAAATACTAATCCAATTTAGTTCAGTGTAATAATTTTTATATTCATTTTTGACATAAAAACATTGTATACTTTTGAACATTTTCTCTTTGAAAACACGCTTTCTCATTGTATCTACAGGATTTATTTAAAAATAAAATTTTCCTATAATGTGAATTGAATATTTCAAAATATATTCAATATTTTTAATAATAATAATTGATATTATCAAATATTTTCAACTAAATGTTTTCCCAAAATGTATTGTAATGAAAAAAATTAATTATCACAGTTAAGGTTAAAAGTGGTGTTTTCGCACATTACATTCTCTTATGTTAAAATTAAATTCCAACATAAGTTGGATGTTTATTTTATAGATTATATTTTATATTTAAAATAATTAGGTCCAAATAACCTAAAATATACCACTTTATAGTTGGATGAAATATTTAATAATCTTGGTTAAAAAACTAATTACCATGGCCGAAACTAAAGAACTAATAAAGGGAGTAAATATATAGGTTAAGGAATGACATTTTTAAAACATGTGTTTTTTTATGGTGAATGTGTGTATTGAACATATAATCCGTAAAATAAATTATTTATGAATTTTGAATCCATTTAGGGGTTATTCTCCCACCATTAAATACATTTCGGTATTTACAAAATTTCCACTCCTCTTTAATTCTAAAGGGAACTCGCTACCCTCACTTATTTTGAAGCCAATGGATCAACCAAAAATAGACATAATAAACATAAAACATACATAACCTAATAATATATTCCTTATGTTTTTAATAAATCAAAACATTGAAGGATTTGGGGAAAACCCAATGAGGTTACCTGAATAAGAGGAAACATTCATCAATCCACATTTTTTTTCTAACTCCACCTCCTATATTTATTATTATACCTTGATAATATAGTAACCGTAGTGTATTAAATATAATTATATATCATTATGTTAATATAATTATCTAAACTATTTCAACATCTATCATATTGGTTATGAAATCATCATTTGTGTGTATAGTGGACTACCGCCTTGTGAACTAGTGTTACCCGTTTTTCCATTACCAGATCTAATGGTTGGGTGTGGGGATGAATATAAATTATATATATGAAATAAATAACTCAATTATACCTATAGATTAATTATACCATATATATAATTTTTCTTTCTATTTGGTAGGGGATAAGATGATGTCGCTCGTGTGTATGACAGACTACCACCTCGTGAAGTGATGTGATTCATTTTTTACTAACTCTTAACATAGAAGTTAATATAAATGATTGTAATGAATATATGATATATAAATGAACTATTTATGTTATTAATGAAATTTTTATAATTCTTAAATGTAATTTATCATTTTATTTCATACCTTATCACTCACTTAATGATGATAACATTATTTGTGTATGTGTGGACCATCGCCTTCACAAAGTGACGTGAAACTCTTTTCATCACCCCACCAAATGGATGATATGTATATAAGTGTATTTAAGAAATTAATATGTTATATATTATAATATTTTTATTATTTAATTATATAATATTACTTACCTCCTTTTCATTATGATTATAGAAAAATTGAAATGTTACCCCAGAGAGTGTATGACCCATCTCCACGATTGTAATGTACATCATTTCTCAAGGAAATATTTCACGATTAGAAATAAAAGTATAATTGATGTATAAATATGATAATTATTTCATGATTATTACTATAGATATTATGTAACTATAAAATGTTAATAATAACACATCTTTCATAATAAAACATGAATGAGAAAGAAAGGCAATTAACAACTAAAATAATGAAAATAATAAAATGTTATTAAAAATGGATGATAAGATGTTATAAAATGATAATATATGATATTATAGATATTAATAGTGTTCTTAAAAAAGTTAATAACATTTTTAAAAAAACTATATATTAGTTTAAATTACATTCAAACCAAAAGAATTGTAAGGTAAGGGATTTCCTAACTCAATTTCAGTTTAATGGATTAGACATATTCATCATTGATTATGTAATGCTAAGATTATATATTAAATGATATTTGATTGTTTTATGTTTTATTTCATATTTTTTTAGTTTAAATAACTTTTAAATAAAAATTCTAACTCAATGATTATTATCAAATTCAAAGACATGATCTTTGAAAGGGACTTCATCTCAATTTCACTTCATTGAGACAAGTTATAATGTTATACACATAATTCCTTTTATATTGTTTATATAATAAACCATTGACATGTAATATCATGATTAATTTTTTATTCATGGTATTTTATGTTTCTATTTTAATTATTATATCAAATGGTATTTGATGTAAAAGATACCAAGTGGTAATGAATTTCATAACTCAATTTCTTTTCATTGAGTTATATTACTTCTTCTTTATCATTGAAATTATCTGATTATGTGGGTAATTACTTTTTATTATTTTGTAATGTATCTCAAATTGTCCAATATGGATTTATAGTTGAAATAAATAATCATTTCATTGGTTAATTATCACTTCAATGTTATGATATTTGCGACGGTTTATTTTACTATTTCATTTTAATAGATATTGTTTATATTTGAATTTAGAATGAAAGAAATTATTTGATAATTTTTTAGTATAACCCTTAATTTTCCAATCCCATAGTTATTCATGAACCTTTTAATTTATTATTTACATTTTCCCACTTTTTGTTACTTAAAATGATTGATAAAATGTATTTAATGAAATCAGACATTATTTCTATCTTTAGTCAGAATTTTTTTTCATCAATACACATTTTTTTAAAAAAAGGTTTAATTTTTTCACATTTTAAAAATTATCTATTAATGTAATTTTTAACCCATTTTTATTTATAGAATTTTTTTAAAGAAATATTATTATCATTTTCAAAACATTTCCTGTATGGATTTTACCAAAAATGTAAAAAAAGTCTTTCCTTTAATGTGTACGACGTGAACACAATTTTTTACCATCATGAAAAATCAATGTTTTAAAACAGAATTTATTTTTTAAATAGTTCACTTACATGAAAATTATTTTAAAATTTTTTAGTTATATTTTTTTAAAAAAAGTTATTTTTAAAATTAAAAGGATATTTTCCCCAAATATATTTTAGTGGTATTTTAATGGTATTTATATTCATAAAAGAAAAAAAGCCTTTATTCTTAATCCAATTGGTATATGTTGTATTGATACCATCCTTTTTATTTATATGGATTTTTTTAGATTATTGTACCAAGGAGAGTAATGAAATTCACATTCTTGATACATTTTCTTAGTAATTAAATTTTCATTAAACTATAAGCATTCACAGGATCATTGGACAATAAATTTTCTATAAATGCATTTATTAATTAACAAGGATATTATTATTTCTTAAAAAATATCTCATTTTTATATATGGTGATTTAATTTGAATTTCATTTGATTGACTGGATAAATATTCATGACCCATATTCTATCATTGATATATATATTTAATGGTAATAAATATTTATTCATAAATTAAATCAACCATTGTATATGTGAGGTGTGATTCAGGCCAAATTTGACGGGTGGGGACTAGTGTTACATACCCATTTTATGCATTGGTACTCTCATAAGTTAATTAAGTAAGATATCATGAAATAATTTTTCAAAATAAAATGTTTTTTCTAAGTAGTTTTAAGCTGTATTGTGAAAGGTCCTAATAGTATAGGTATCATGATGCATGAGATCATGGAGTTAAATAATTAACCATTTACTATTTTTTGAATTTAGTTATTTTTATCCTTGAGACTATCAAAATGATATTATCTATTGATGTATTTAATTCTTGGTTTATTGATTAAATTGAATGTGTTTTTAGTTATCTACCTTATAATATTGATTATGAATTTTCTAATTATGATAGAGAATTTATTGATTAAATGAAATTTTTGTTAGTTATTTACATTTATATATTTATTATTTTTTAACAATTACTAATATTTGATGATGTGTATAACCATTACTGAAAATTTGAGATCACCATTATTTATTATCTATTACCCATGATTCCATTAAGTGTACTATGATTAATGGGCAAGGATATGTTATAGAGAATAATTTTAATATTGAAAAAAATATGTTTTAATTTGTGATTTGAAATGTAATACATGTAAAATGTATGTATCTAACTTACCAAGATTACCAAACTATTCGAAACATTGGTATGTGATTAATTATATCTTATTCCAATGTAATAAAATAGAAACTAGCTCCGGGATATAGGAGTCAGGGATTATATTATTAGTATTAGAAGATTTTTAGTATAAATATTGTAAATTAGAACTAATAAAAAATATATTATCGATCATAACCCTATTATAGATATTGATAAAAACTATATAATATTATCCATAAAAATTTTAAGGTATAGATTATGTTTTTTCCTTGAAATGTATCCATGTCTAGATATTACATGTATAAATGGTTCTAGAACAGATGTCCCTATGGGTAATACCTCCCAAATGGAACATTGGGATTGACCTAATCTTCACTTGGTGAATAATAATGGTATTGTCTAAACATATGGTTTGATACTACAAGGGGATATGCTTAGAATAATTCACATTTTCATTAGAAAACAATATGAATTATTTGAGTATATGGTGATAATGTATGAACTAGGTGAGACACAAGTTGTCTTAGACGGAAAATAATACGTCTCAAAAGGATGGTAAAATATTTTATGTGTAGAAAAAAGGGCTTCTTGTAAAAAATTTCTATGGAAAAATGAATGGTGTTATGGTTAGAAAACAAATTTCATCCTCAGTATCCATTTATAATTTGTTGTCTTAAATGTGAATAATTTGGGCTCTACTCAAGTTAATTCCCTATTAAATAGGTTAAAACATATACCAAATAAATTACTATGTGGGGATATAATAGATGAAGAAATTATTTATTGTGATTCAAGAATTAAATTTTAGACATATTTTACCAATGGTATTATGTTTATAATTATCTTTAAACAACTTTTTATTCTGTTAAATTTTGAGATTCATATGATTCTTCACTAAAATAACTATTTTGCATGCCATCATTAGTTTATGAGTTTAATTTTTATCAACACATAAATATCTTAAAAACCACTTTTTGAGGTTTGATGTTATTTTAGTCTACCATTATTAAAGATATATTAGGATACATCTATGTCAATATAACCCATTGGTTTAGTATTCGTGAAAGAGTCATATAAGAAAGAATTACCTTAAATTTATTGGGGTTAAGTTTAATGGTATAGGTAAAATTTATGGTATATATAATCCTTGATATTGTGGTAATCATGGGTTATCACAATTTGGGATCTTTATTAAAAATATATTTATATAGTTTAAGAAAAATTGTAACCTGCATGTTGGGTCAAAACCCATTGTGTCTGTAAAGGCCATGATGCTTGAACACATGATTGATGGATGATAGGGTTTTAGCACCTACCACTAGATTACATGATTCCCTTGTAAATATTTCATTTTTAGATAAATGATTTAAAAAAATATTAATGATAAACTAGTGGTTTTATTGTTGAAGTTTATAGATTAATGTATTATACATGAAAAATTGTGCTGACCATATAGGTTTTATAAAATAGTTAGGGATAGATAAAAATACATTTCACTATTTTATTGATATTTTGGTTTGTTAAAATTATATTTTAAAACTTTAGTAAAAAAATAACAGTTTTGGATATTTGTTTCTTGGAGTAAGCGATGGATAAACAATTTATAAAAGAAAAACAAAAGAATTTAATTTTTCTTATGAAATATAAACATATCAAATATGTATATTCCATTATAATATTAGATAATAAAATATTTCCTCATATTTTAGATAGGTATATGGAAAAAAATTGTCTTATTATGTTCATATCTTATTAATAATATTGTATTTTAAATCCCCATATATTTTTTGTTTTGAGGTCCTCAACTTTCCACTGATCATTTACTTTATTGTGATCATTTACCATTCTCTATAATTATTTTCACTTTTTATACATGTCCACTAATTCAATTCCCACCAATGTTCACATACATAGAAACCTGGTTATGTTTTATTTCGTATGAAGTTGGTACCTCTATTTCTCCCTTATTGATAATATATTTTATTAACACTTTTTATGATGTTGATTTCCAACAAAATAAAGATGAAATATAAAGCCATTGATTAATGAGATCAAGTTTAAATTGTGAGGATGTAATTTATTTAAGGTGGGGATAATGTAACACCCCAAAAGTTTAAAAGAGTAATATAGTTTTTGATAGCATGTCTGACATGAAAAACAAAACTTAAAACCCCCCTAAAATATATTCTTTTACATTTAATGTGTTTGATAACTTATAGAACATATAAGATTAAGTCTAAATAAAACATGATATAGAAGAAAATTATAACCTAGAAATTAAATTTTAATGTATGGATTTTACTATCTAAATTATTAAAATCATGGTTATCCATTGAAAATAAATAAAATAAAATTCATCTAAAATAAAAACAATTTTTTTTCTAAAAAACCAACATCTTTCTAAATAAGGGTTTAGTTGCGCTTTGCACGCATAATTTAAATTTTATTTTTACCAATTGATCTAATTTTAATTGATAAAATAAGATTAATTATTAAAATAATAATATAAAAATTATCATAATGTGATTTTTTTTGTATTTTTATGAAATGTTACATTTTTCAATTAATAGTGAAAAATAATGAATTTTAATTGAAAAATTCATTTAAGTTTAAATTATTTATAAATATAAATTAAATTTAAAATTGGTTTTAAGGTAAATTTACTTCAATTTAATATTAATTAATCCAATTTAGTTCATTGGAATCAATTTTATATTGAATTTTTATATGAAAACATTATAAAATTTAGATCATTTTTTCTTTGAAACCATGCATTCCCATTACGTCTGTGAAATTTATTTTAAATTAAAATATTCTACTTTAGTGAATAGAATTTTAAAAATTTGTTTAAAAATTTGGAATCAGAAAATTTTATATTATCATATTATTTCACCTAAATTTTTTTCTAGATTAAATAGTAAATTAAAAATAATAATTACTGTGATTCAGGTTAAAAGCGGTATTTTTCATGTTTCATGCACCTGTGTTAAGATTTATTTTAAAAATATATAATATTTTATTTTGATAAAATAATTTTAAAATTTAAAATATAAAATTAAAAATTATCTAATAGTTCTAATTTTATATTAGGTTTAAGTATTTAATGACCTAGGTCAAAAAACTAATTATCATATTGGAAACTAAAGTTGTAGAAGGGGAGTAAACCTAAAATGCTAAGGATGAAATGTTTAAAACTTGTGTTTTTTATTCAGTGGAAGTTTTCCTCAACTAGATCCTTCATACACTATTTACATCATTTTTTGATCCACATTATGTGAGAGTGACCACCCATTATTGAATACTTTTGTGTAATTACAAAAAGGTCACATCTCTTCAATTATAAAAGGGCAGTCACACCCCTCAATTCATCACACATCTCAATCGATTTAGATCAAATAAAAACTACCAAAATCACCACTAAAAATTAATTACCTCATAATATACACCTTTTTTGGCCATAAATCCATCCTTGGAGGGATTTTGGGAAAACCTATGGAGGTTACCAGAAGAAGAGGTAACATTCTTGAACGAGAGTTTTTATTTTATTCCTTCGTACACCTCATCCAATTATTATTAACCATGGTTATATAGTAAACTCAATATCTTAAATATATAAAATTAATTAATTTTAAGGTAATGAACTATTAAAATCCCCACTTCCATCAAAGTGGTTACGAATTCATTATTCAAGCGTACGACATACTACTGCCTCACGAAACGATGTCATTATTTACCATTATCACCTCTAACTGTTGGGTATGATAATTGGTATGAAGTATATATATTACATTTATAACATAATTATACATATAAAGTAATTATATCATATATATACATTTTAACTTTCTATTCTGTAGTAGATACAATAATATTGATTGTGTGTATGGAGGACTACCACCTTGCGAACCGATGCCATTTTTTCAATAATGAATTACATGGAAGGAATAAATATAAATGTAATGAATATATGTTATATAAAATAAATAAGTATTATATTAATTAAATATTTATCATTCCTAAAAAATAATATATCATTTCAGTTCATCCATTTGCTCGCACTTATAGATGATAACATCAATCATTTATGTGTGGACTACCGCATTCATGCAGGGATGTGACTCTCTTTTCATCACCACACCACATAGATGATATATATAAGTATGTTTAAATAAATAATAAGTTATATATAATATTATTATCATTATTTAATGAAAAAATTTACTTAACACCTTTCTATAGTGACTATGGAAAAAATAATACATTATTCATGAGTATGTATGGCCTAGCATCTCCATGATCATAATATACATCATTTATCATAACCATAATTAATGATTGGTATAAAAAATATATTTTATGTATAAATATAAAAATTATATCATGATTATTTTTCAAGAAATTTTTTTATTATATAATATAGACACGAACTAGAACCTTCATAAAGAACGAATGAGGCAACATGTAGATTAACACCAGAACAATGAAAATAATTAAATATTATTAACGAATGGATGATGAGATATTATAAAAGGATGACAATGATATTATAAATACTAATATGGTTCTATAATAATTTAATAACATGTTTAAAATCACTATATAGGATGTAAAAGTACATTCAACAAAAACTATGTGTGGGGTAATGGATTTTTTAACTCAATTTCCATTCATTGGGTTAAACTTATTTTCCATTAAATATGTCAAGATAAGATTATTTTTGTAATGATATTTTACTATTTTATGTTTCATTCCATTTTGAGGGGGATTAATATTTTATACACATAATTAATTTATTGATTAATCTCCATTTCAATGATATAATCATTATAAAGAACTTTATCTCAATTTCCACTCATTGATGCATATGGTAATCTTTTTCTCATTAATTATTTTATATGTTTTGTAAACATAATATTTTATATGTAATATCATCATTAAATAATTATTCATAGTATTTTATGTTTCAATATTAATTATTTCATCTCAGGTGATTTGATTTAAAAATCACCAAGTGGTAATGAATTTCATAACTCAATATGTTTTCATTTGGGTATATAACTTATATTTAATCTTTGATATTCTATGATTATATTTTTAATTATTTTTCAAAATCTTATTTTTTATATCTATTTGTTTTATGTGTATTTAATTTTGATACACAAAATATATTAATTTTTTAATTCTCAGTTAAACTTTATGATCATTGAAAGGTTTTATTTCACAATCTCATTTTATTTGGGATTTTTTATAATTTAATTTAAATTTAATGAAATCACTTGATAATTATTTAATAAACCATTTAATTTTATTATCCTATATTTATTCATAAAACTTTTCAAGTAATATTACAACTTTTTTACTATTTTGTATGATTGATAAGATTTTTTAATAAAATCCAATGTTATTTCCCTCTACAGTCGGAAAACCTTTTTTTATTAAAGCTCATATTTTCTATAATTGTTTTATGAAAATATTTTTTACCTTGGTTAAATTATTTATAAAATTATTCTTTCCCACTTTGACATTTTTAAAAAAATAGATTCTTCTTGTCATTTTGAAAACACTGTCTTATTTATTTTAATAAAAAGTAAAAAGAATATTTCCTTTAATAAGTATGTAATGAATTGAAATTTCATCCATAATTACCAATAAATATTTTCAATCATCCTTTATTTACTTCCAAGGATATTTTTAAATAAAAATATTTTTGAAATGTTTTTTGAACTTTTACTTTGAAAAAATTATTTTCAAAATTAAATGGATATTTTCCTCAGAAATTTATTTAAATTTCTTTTAATGGTATTTCTCTTCATTAATAAAAACAAAACATTATTCATTATTCAATGGATATGTTTTGTATTGATACCATTATTATTCATTATGTGTATGTTTTATCATCACTTGAAAAAAGGAAAGATTTATATTCACATTCATGATGATTTTTTTAATCATTAACATTACCTTGATGTATTCAATTTCATATGATACTTAGATATTAAATTTTCCATAAATATCCAAATTATTTATCATGTATATTATTACTTCTTAAACCATATATCAATTCAACATAATGTGTTTTACATTAAATTTTATCTGATTAGTCAAAAAATATTAATAATTTTTAATCCTTCTTCAATACCAATCTTTAATGGTAAGGCATATTCACACACAAATTAAATTATTAATTTAATATGTGAGGAATTTCATTCACCTATATTTATGAGTGGGTCGTTGTATTAGATATCTCTTCAATGCATTAATATTCTCATAAGGAAAAGTAGTAAGATATCATGAAATCATTTGACAAAAAAATGAGTTTGTACCAAGTAGTTGTAAAGAATATTGTGAAAGGTATTGAAGGTATAGGTATTATAATTCATGAGATAAAGATGTCTAATAATTAAAAATTTACACAATAAAGAATTTTTTTATTATTATCCATGATATTTTCACAATTATATTATATCTAAATGCATTCCATTTTCAGTTTATTGATTAAATGGAATGTGTTTTCATTTATTTACCTTTCCATAAAGATTATTCCTTATATATTTATGATATCCATGTTTTTGAATAAATTTAATGTTTGATCATTTATATACATTTCCTTATTGATTATTATTTATTTATTCCCGATAACAACACAATAATTATCCTTTAATGATTATTTGAGCTCACACTTATTTTCCTTCCTTTCCCCAGGATTCAATGAAGTGTACTATGATTGATGTGAAAGAATATTATAGATGGAAAAATGATATTATAAAAAAACTATTTTTAATTGTTTTTCAAATGTAAAACATGAATCAAGTGTTTATCTAGTTTAACAATACCGCTAAATATTTTTTTCTTTTGGGGTGTGATTTCTTATGACTGATTATAATGTAATTAAGAAGACACTAACTCCAAGCTACTAGGCTTGGGGTTTCTTCATAGTTACATTTTTTCATTTCAAAAATAAGGGCCTCATCAAATTTTATTTTCAATTGAACAAAAATTTAATGCAATGTAATAAAGATCATACTATATCGACATAGAGTGTCAGTGAAGATTCAATTTCAACATATTAATCCATCAATAAAATCACTATGTGTTTAATGTGAAATGATGAGGTATGTGATGGAATAAATTCTTCTTGTTCTATTTTATACTATTATACTTTTTATTCCTATATTTTATGATATGAAGATTTTATTTCTGCTAATTATCACCTTCAAGATGCTTTTTTAGGAAGTTGTTACAACATTTTAATATCTTATAAATATTCATAATATAGTTTCAAAAATAAAAATTTCAACTATTAGAAGAAAAATATGTATAGTTCTAAAAACAAAAATAATAACAAATGAGGATATAAAAAACACTCTTTATCTTTTTTACTCAAGGTGAAGAAATCATGAATAATATTTTGGGAACTCAACATGTTTTTAGAAAAAAACCAGAAATATTTTTTAAAAATAATTCAGTCTTATCAAAAATTAAAAGGGCTACTCAAATGAAAGTAATTTCTTAAACTAAATTTTGTATTTATTTTAAGAAATATGGGCATATGTGTTATGAATTGTTAAAAACCCTTATAAGATATATAAGATCCTAATTTATATCCTGAGGTATGGTCCATTTAAATATAGGTTTAATGATTTAATTTTATCATTATCGAAGTTCCTCATTATTTAATGATGGATTCTAGAGAATCTAGTGCTTATTAAGAGCCCAGATATCAGGTTTTTAGAGAAATAAGATGAGGAACACAGATGGAACATATTATAGCGACCCTATCATTTTACACATATCATTATATAATTTTAATCATAACTAAATGTCAAATTACTAGACAAGGATCATAATGTCTAGTGTATTTTATATTAGGCGCATAATTGAACATAATGATTCCTAAAAAAGAAAATATTTTATTTAATCTTCAAAATTAGATCCTAACTTACATTGATCCTATACATCGGCATAGGATAACCTTGGGATAACATGAAAAAATGGATTAGATAAAATCCCAGTAAGGGAATAAACATAATAATAAAGCATAGAACATGGGTTAGAAGGCATACCATAATGATATAAAAAGGCATGAAACATGATTAAATATAACTAATCATAACAAGGGACCATATAACAATGGATTCATAGTAATTTTTTAGAAACATAAAAAATGAATTTATAATTCTTCAAGGCTTATTGTTCATAGAGTAGAATCAGTCATGGCTAACCATCAAGACCATTGCACATGGAGCACGAGTCAAGGATAACAACCAAGACTGTTGCACATAACATCTCATGAGACTAAACATTACCCAATACTTTAGATAAATATGTGGGTGAACCCATCATAAAAGTTTCCTGAATATATTTTCTACATAAATAATCATAGATAAGCAATCAAACATAAGGGTTACCCATGAAATGAATTGGGTATCATAATCATGTCATAAAGCATAATAAATGGGTGTGTCATAAAAGTGTCCATGAAATAAAGGAATTAAATAATAAATGGAAAATAATAAAAAAAAATAGTAATATATCATGATTATAAATTCCAAACTGAAGTGATAACATGTAAAAAGAGGATTTAAGGTAGTTTAGAATTAAAAAATTTCAATGTGTTTTAAAGAAAATATTAAAGAGAATTTAATGAATAAAAGGGAATAATATATTATATAAAACTACAAGTTAACTAAGAAATATTTTATAATTAAATGAGTGATTTTAGAAAAATAATTTTAAATTAAAACTTATTATATAGAGCACTGGATATTGGGTAATAATTTAAGAAGTTACAATAAACAAATCTTACTTATCAGGAATAATTGAGTAGGGAACCTTATAAAAATATGTTTATCCCTGAAAAGTAAAGATCAATGGATCATGATATATTATTTTGGAACATATACACAGAATTTAGATTATTTATAAAAATAAAATAAAATTTCATTTGGGTAAAAATACATAAGTAACCCGAATGAATAATGACGATTCTGGTAGAATCCATTACATGAAGTCTGAAGGTGTTCATCACTTGAACTTAATGTCTGAGATAATAAAAATATATTTATTAATTAATAATTCCATTACCATTTATACATGTATTTTATTTATAATAACTTTATTAATTTAATTTATAGACTTTTATGTGTTAAGTGATTACATTTCATTGTTTGGGAGTGTTGGTTTCCTTGGTTTTCATGATCAGTTTACCTGTATACATGTATGAAAGGTCATATAAAGTGAGTGTAATTATCAAGAATTGAAATTTTATGTTATTAATGATATTAAATATGATAAATATTTGTTTCATATCATTTTTTTATGTAATTATGATTAATTATTAGATAAAACGTTAATGATAATTATTTGAGTTTAATTTGGCGGTTTTCGATCTCATCAAACTCATTTTATTTTATAAATTAATATCATCCATCAAAATTATTCCAAAACATTAAATAAGATATAATAGATATATTATAATATGTTTCAACCATAAAAATAATTTCATAAACATCCATGAAGATGGTAATGGAAATTTTAAACTTTTTTTCCCTTGAATGTGTTAAATTGACACATCACAGATGATGATTTCATTTTTAGTATAAAATGAGGGGGAAAGAGAGATGATGATGAATAATTCAATTATAATAACAAAATTATAGTATATTTAAGGTGTCAAATTTATCATATCATTTGAATGAGGTTATGTGGGGATATTAAATGAAAAGAAAAGAACTTTAAAAAAAATTAAAGTAAAAGGAAGAGGGATTTACAACTTAAGTAATTCTTCTTGAGAACCTCCTTAGGGGATTAGTTTTAGAATTTTATTAAGACCAAAGGATCGTAGAAATGGATTAGGGTATTGGGATGATATTTTAGTGGAATTTTTAAAATGATAATGGCTTGATAGGTGTGCGAATAAGAGGTGGTGAGGGGTGGCATTTATAATGGGGGAGAGGGGTGTTTTCTCATTATTTAATCCATTAGTTTATTATTTTTAACAAGATAAAAAATAGAGTTGATTATTAAGACTAAATACAATAATTATATATTGTTAGCTCTAGATAATATTTCATATATAATTCATGACTCAATAAATAGTGTATTTAATTTATAATGTATATATAATGTAAAACACCGTATTTTAATATTGACAAAAAATTCAAGTATCTCATAAAAGTCCCAAAAAGTCACCCTAAAATTTTTAAAGTATAAAATTAAAAAATGAACTTTATTTTATGAAAATAATTTTCTAAATAAGAAAATATTAATTTTTCATTAAATTCATAATTTACACAAAAAATACAGATTCTAAAGTATAAGTAATTTTATATCACATTGAAAAATAAAATATGGTCTTATAAAATTTTAATATAATCATAAGACATAAAAATAGTAATTTATGAAAAATATTATGAAAATAGATTTTCATTTAAGTTATTAAATTAGTCATAAAAATGTAATTAATTATTTATGACTTAAAAATACAAATAGTTAATTAATACATTTTAAAATATTTATTTACTTATACTTTGATATTATAATATCATATTTTGACTTTTATGGTGGATAAAGTTTATTTATACTATCATTGGTGAAGTTACTATTCAATTTTCAAGTTTACTATTCATAAAGGTCACGTTACTATTCTGAAGGTCCAGTTACTATTCCTTTTGTATATGTTTCGTAAAATCTAAAAATTCCTTGTATTTCATTAATTATTCCTTAATAAAGTTTTTATTGGGTTTTTAATGTGATTTTATGTAGTTATACTACATGAAACAATTATAAGAATAGAATTTTCCTTGATAAAATTTTGGGTAGTTACATTCTACCCCCATTATGAAAGTTTTTCCTCAAAATTATATTCTAAACATTAAGGAGAAAATAGGTGTGGGTAATTCTCTACCATCCCATTCTCTAGTTCCCATGTTTCCTCTTTGTTATTATGGTTCCGCCAATGTACTTTGACTAGGTGAGTGGTCTTATTGCATAGAATGTTATCTCTACGAACCAATATCTTCCCCAGTTTCTCCTCGTAGGAAAGTCCATTCTCTAACTATACCACCGATAATGTTAGTACATGTGAAGTATCACATATGTAATTTCTTAAGAAGAAAACATGTAATACATCATGTACTTTATACATGGAAGGTGGAAGTTCTAGTCAATAGGCCACAGCTTCGACATGATCAAGAATATCAAAGGGGCCAATGTACAGAGTACTTAGCTTCCTTTTCTTCCCAAATATCTTGAACTTATTCCATAGGGATATTAATAGGAATATCATGGCTCTAACTCTAAACTCAAGGTCTCATTGATTGTTGTATGCATAACTCTTTTGTTGACTGTGGGATTTCTTGATGTGCTCCTAAATGGTTTTCACGTTTTCTAGCATTTCATCATCCATTTTTTGTCCTAATGGTTTACACTCACCAACTTGATCCCAGAATACTAGTTTTATTCACCATTTCACATAAAGGGGTTCATATGAATCCATTTAGATGCTCGAGTGAAAACTATTGTTGTTAGATAACTCAACTAGAGGATTATTTTAGTCCCATACTTTTTTGAAGTCCATAGAAGACACTCTCAACATGTATTTAGTGTCAAAATAGTTATCTCAGATTTGATATCTATTTGAGGATTATATGACATACTAAAGTTCAACTCAGTGTTCGGATCATATTGGATACTTCTTTAGAACATGGAGGTGAATGTCGAATCGTGATCGGATACAATTGATTATGTTACTCCATGAACCCTTACAACTTATTTGATGTATATCCATGGATGTTGATCCAGTGAGATGTCATCTAGAATTGTATTAAAGTGACATATCTTTATAAGATGATCCACAATAACCCATATAACATTAGTTCCTCTAGATATATTTGGATGTCCAGTTACAAAGTCTATGGTGATATTCTCCCAATTCCATGTTTATATAGATAATGGTTGCATCATCCTTTTAAAAACTTTATTTTCAGCCTTCACATTTTTACATACCATGCACTATGATGTATATTCAGAAATATCTATTTTCATATTTTCCCACCAAAAGTTCTCCCATATATCTCGATACATCTCAATTCTCTCTTGTTGAATAGAGAAGTTTGATCTATTTTCTTCATTCCGAATATCTTTATTATTCTCTATATTGGATAGTATACATAGTCATGAACCAAATCATATGACTCCATCATCATTGATCTTAAACTTGCAAGGATTTCCATTCTAGATTGCTCTCAACTTTTTTTCAATTTCCATATCATTCCTTTGAGTAAACTTTATTTTATCCATAAGGGGTGTTTGAGAAATCTTTTGAGAATGGATTGATGATGTTTCTCCGTTAATGATTCCCTTTTCCATCCTTTTAAATTCTATAAATGTTAGATCCTTCTCAATTCTCAACATTGATAAATAAGAATGATCTTTTCTACTTAGATAATCCACCACATTATATTTTTTTATCAAGATGGTAGTTGATTTATAAGTTATATTCTTTGATGAGATATAACCATCATCGCTAGAATATATTATTTTTATTCTATTGGAATATTTATTTAAGACTCTTGTGATAAGTATTTATCTCACACTTTTCCCCATAAAGATAATAATGCTATATTTTCAACAAAAAGATCACATCCACCGACTCCAGATCATGCATAGGATATTTTTTCCCATGACCTTTTATATTTCTGAAGGGGTAAGAAATCACTTCATCATTTTTCATTAGAAAAAAACCTAATACATTCTATAAAGCATCGATGTATATCATAAAACATTCTCCAATTTTTTGGAGTGTGAGTATTGGCATAATTATTAGCCTATTTTGAGCTCCTTATATATTTTCTCACATTATTGAGTAAGAAAAACTTTACTCCTTTCTACGTCGGCATTGTTATTAGGTTTTAAAATACTGATAATTTATTCACAAATCATCAGTAATACCCAACAATTACAAGGAAACTATGGATCTCTAATAAAAGAGTTGTTACGGTCCACTCTTCGATTTCCTTTTTCTTGGAAGCATCCACACAAATTCCTTTTTGGGTGTTAACATGTCTCAATAATGATACTTCCTCCATACAGAACTAAAATTTACTATACTTTTCATATAGTTTCTCCCTTAGTAATGTATTTAACATAGTATTTAAATGCTCCTCATGTACCTCCTTGATTTTGGAGTGGCTCAAAATATCATCAATAAAGATTACCACAAATTTTTCATGGTAATAACTGAATAATTTATTCATTAAGTCCATGAAATGTTTTTGGAGCCTTAGTGAGTCCAAAAGTAATTACTATGAACCCATAGTGTCCATACATCATTTTAAAGGTAGTCTTGAGAATATCTTCATTCCTCTCCTGACTGAAGGTCCACCTTAGAGAAATAATTTTCCCCATGTGTCAGATTGATAAGTCATATATATAAGGAAATATATTCTTTTTTTAGTGGTAATTTTTTTGAGCTCATCATAATAAATTCATAGGAACATTGATCCTTCATTATTATTAATGAAGTGTACTAGTGCACCCCATGGTGAAGCACTCATTTATATTAAACCATTTTCTATTTTCTCCTGTAACTATCTCTTTATCTATTCCAGCTCAATGGTGTATATTCTATAAGGTGTCTTTTATATAGGTATAGATCTTTGAATAAGTTCAATTGAGAACTCAACATCTCGATCAGGATGAATAATCAAAGATTCATTAAGTAATACATTAGTTGAATACCTCATGAAGGGCATAAATCAATCATTTGAGAAAGATATGCCTCCTAAGAAGGTAGTAATATCCACACTTAAGATGATGATTTTGAATGAGATTCATCTTCCTCCTTAAACTTGAAATGAATTGGAGGATGCTTTTGGATGTGAATGTTGATCTCCCTTTCCTTTTGGTTGATGTTGGATTTGTATAAAGATATACAATCCATGCCCAATATAGCATAAAACTCTACCATAGAAAGTATGATGATATTTTTCAGGAGCTTCAGTCCACAATCATTAACTAGGGAAGAGTTATATTCATTTAATGAAATAATTTCCCCATTTTATATTCCCATAGATAAATAAACCTCCATATTTTGAGGTTGTGTTTGAATTTTTATACTAAAATTTCATGATATGAAAGAATGTGTAGATCCATCATCAAATAGTACATTATCTATTCTTGAATGAATATCCATTGTACCTATCACCAAATTGTTTTAAATCTCCATATCAATAGTTGTGATAGAAAAATCCCTTACTTTTTACCATGGAGGATGTTGCTAATTTACATAGACAACCCTCATCTTAGAGAATTGGTTCGCAAAATGCCTATGTTCCTTGCAGTTGAAATAGTATACTACTGGCCAATTATTGATATGAACATTCATTTCTTCTTCCACGTTTTTTAGATTCTTCATATCCCTTTGGTAGTTTATATCCTGATTCCCCATTATTCCACATTTTAAGTATTTCATGGTTCCCTTTAGGCAGTTCCCATGATACTTATTCCCTCAATTTTAACACATGGTATATTCAGTATTTTTTACATCATGGGAGTTATTTATTTATCCAATCATATTAGACATTATTTAACGCTTTTTCACTAGGAAAGAGAAACTATTAAAAGTCTCTGATATCCATTTCATCGATGAGAGCACAACAGAAAATCTATTTATAACTATTTTTTTCTCAAATCACTGTGTAGTTGGGGTTTGGCTTTGTGGTAAGCTCCATGTAATCCTATATGAAAAAACAGGGGTTCAAAACCCATTGGGCGCAGTTACTATAGCAATACTATAGTGGCACTATAGCAGTGTTTGCAATGAAGCAATGGTGGGAACTCTAGTGGTGGCCAAAAATTGTAGTGGCGGTAGAAAATTGTAGCAGTGGCGGGTACTGTGCAGTACTACAGCAGACAGCTACTCTAGTATTACTATTCATAGAATGGGCCTTGGGCCAAAAACATTGGGTCTACAGGACATGTAATGGGCTACATGTCCACTTGGCCTTTGGTCTATGTAATGGGTCTCCCTCTACCCAATTTAAAAAGGTCATTGCTTTTCTTTAATAATTAAATGAGGCTTTTTCCCCATCCTTTAAAAAAAGTCTCTAATCAATAAACCTTTTGGTGTACTAATCATTTTTCTTCTAAAGAAGAGATCTACCTTGTTTTCGGTGTTCATGACAAGGCCATAGGCATATCTTTCTGGCCTTGTAAAGTTTTATTTATACTCCCCGATTAACTCATCTTCCTTATGCATAAGTCTGAGGAACTCTCTTTCGATCATGAGACAGAGGGTTCAGTGAAAATATTTTTCAAATAACATTTTCTATAATTCCACCCAATTCATAGAATCAATTTCTTCCTTATACCTTGTATTTTTTATCATTTTCTACCACTGATCATCTTCTCCATAAAAATGATAGACCACTAGATAAACTATATCTTATTATAAGGAATGGAAGATAGATAACATCTTTTCAATAGAGATAATCTACTATTCAATGGGCAGGGGATCAGAAGATCCGCTAAACATGGGAGGCCATTGTCACATGAAGGGTTCGACAGAAAAATTAACTTTCTATGGATAAGGAGGTATATATACGTGATTTAAGTTAATATTCATAACTTGCGCCAATTAAGAATGTACTATTATAATATTATGAGCATCTGTTCCCATCATATATGTAATTTCCTTAGAGAAAACATCACATTCCCTATCACATTTATTATTAGAACATGTTCTTCTATTTCACCCCATTATCTTAGAAATTGAATGTTCAATTAGGGGGATTGAATACTTAACTACTGCACAAAATAATAAGGAAACTTTTAACATAAAAGGAATATACTTGTAATGGAAAAGTATATCCAAAATAGTGATTCCCTAGGTTTGAATCGTGGTTATCCATGATCTTTTTCCTAATTTATTTTCTTGTGGATTTTTTTATTCCCTTTAATAATGGGTTGTAATCAGATTTTTAATTTAACAAGGTATATCCCCTAGGAGTGTCAAACTAGGTGCACATTAAGGCATATTGTCATCTACCAGGTTACCCTGAGTTAGGCCGGAAACCCCATGTCATAGTTTCAACTACCACATACTTATTTTATAGAAGCACATCCAATTTTAATGTCTAGATAGGGATTTATTATCTTGATAAATCATTTACTCCACACTTACCAAACATTATGTATGTTTTCTAATACTTATTCTTATCATTAAGGTTAGTACTAATGTTCTATATTCCGAATCTTCAAACATAATAAAACTTTTCATCTGATACCACCTATATTGACCCTATCATTTTACACACGTCAATACAAAATTTTAAGCTTAGTTAAACATCAAATTGCAAGCCAAGGATTTTAAATTCTAGTGTCGTTGAGATTAGGTGAATGTATTAGAGATTAGGTGCATAATTAAACATCATGATTCCAAAATAAGAAAATATTCTCTCTAATCTTCGTAAAGAGCTCGTAACTTCCTTTGAGCCCATACAACAGTATAGGATGACCTATGAATAACATGATCAAAAGGCAGAGATAAAAGCCCAGTAAGGGAATAAACATAAGCACATAGGTCAGAAGGCATAATATAACGATTTAAAAAGTCACATAACAAGATTAAATATAAGTAATAATAACATGGATGCATATAATCATGTATTCATTGTAATATGGATGAAAAATAAAATATTAATTTACAATGAGTCAAGGCCCATTATTCATAGAGAAGTATGAGTCATGGATTACCACCAAGACCATTGCACATGGAGCATGAATCTGGGATAACCACAAATATCATTGAAAAATAACATATCACGAGCTTAAAAACTACCAAATGAATTGGATTTTTTTCTGGGAGAACCCATAATACCATGTTTATGAATACATTTTCCATATAAATAATTATAAATATTCAATCAAACATAAGGGATAACTATGGGAAGAATTTGATACCCTAATCATGTCATAAAGATTAATAAATGGGTGTACCATAAACTATCCATGAGAGAACGGAATTAAATAATTCATGTAAATTGATAAACCAATTTAGTAATATATCATGATTAGTGATTTCAAATTGAAGTGATAACATGTAAAAAATTTATTTAAGGAACTTTAGAATTAAAAAAATTTAGTGGGGTTTAAGAAACAAATTAAAGAGCATTTAAAGAATAAAAGTGAATAATATTTGATATAAAATCAGAATTTAACCAAGAAATATTTCATAATAAATTTTATTATTTTATAAAATTAATGGTGTCTTAAAAGAGATTATAGAGTGAACTTCAAATTGGGTAAGAATTCAAGAAGTTCCCTGAAATTGAGCTTGCTTGTTAGGAAGAAATGGGTATGGAAACTTTTAAAAACATTTATATCCCAAAAAAAGAAGGATTAATGGATTTGGATACATGGGATTTGAATATAATCATATAATTTAAAATATTTATAAAAATAAAATAAATTTTCATTCTAGTAAAAAGATAGGAGTCAGCCGAATGAATAATGGAGGATCTGGTAGAATCCCTTACCTTATATCTGAAGGTTTTTATCATTTGATCTTAATGTCATGGATAATAATATTAGATTTTTAAATTAATAATTATAGAAAAATTTATACATTTATTTTATTTATTATTACTTTTTTAAATTCATTTATTTACTATTTAATGGGTTAATTGAAATACTTTCATCATTTGGGAGCATTGGTTTTCTAGATTTTTATGATCGGTTAACTTGTATACATGTATTAAAGGTCATAAAATGTGGGGATAATTGCACATAATTTAACTAATGTGTTTTAATAATATTAAAGATCTTAAATTTGACTTATATATCATTTGGTTTTATCAAATGAGGATGAATCATTAAATAAATAGTTAATGATAATTGATGGGATTTATTCTGGCAATTTTATTTCACAACGGAATCATTCTCTTTCATCAATTAATTTAATATGTAAAAAATGAATCCTGAATAATAAATAATATATAATACATATATTATAATATGGTTCAAGCATAATTTTCTTTCGTGACTTACCTTTATGATGGTAATGAAAATTAACAACATCACCTCCCTTGAATATGATAAATTAACACATCACAGACAATGTTTTCATTTTTAGCATAAAAGGAGGGGGAAAGAGAGATGATGATAAATTATTCCATTATAATAAGAAAAATTATAGTATATATAAGTTACTTTATTTATAATACCATTTGGATGAGGAGAGGTGAGTAGAGAAAAAGAAAATAAAGAAACTAGAAAAGAAATTAAAAGAAAATGAAGAGGGTTTTACCACCTAATTTCTTCTTATTGAGAACCTACATAGGGGATTGGTTTTGGTCTTTTATTAATAAAAACAATCCTAGATTTGGGAGAGGTTCTTGGGATGATATTTTAGTAGAATTTGGACAAGGCTCAAGGCATGAGAGGTGTTAGAAGAGGAGGTGTTGAGGGGTGTTATTTATAATAGAGGATAGTGGTGTTTTCTCAATATTTAATTCATTACTATATAATTTGTTTCAAGAAAAGAAATAGTGTTAGTTATCAAGAATAAATAGAGTAATTATATCATTTGAGTTTGAACAAGTTTTTCTTACATAAGACATGGATCAATGAATAGTGTATTTAACTTATAATGTATATAAACTATAAATTATCATATTTAACAAGTAACCTAAAATTTGATTATTTTTAAAAAATCCAACAAATTCACTATAACCACATTATTTTAATATATAATTCCAAAATTAACTACATTTTATAAAAAACATTTTCTATATATGATAAATTTATTTTTTAATGAAAATCATAATTTAATAAACAATTACATATTTTAGGATATAACTAATTTTATATCACATTGAAAAATTAACTATTGTCTAATAAAAATAGTTTATAATCAATTGAAATAAAAATAATGATTTATGAATACATTTTATGAAAATAAATTTCCTTCAAAATTATTCAATTAGTCATAAAATTGTAATTAAATATTTATGACTTTTAAAAATACCAACACATAATTAGTAATTTTTAAAATATTTATTTACATATACTATGATATAAATATGTCATATTCTCACTTATTATATGTATATATTTTATTTATAATAATATTTTTAAGGTTACTATTTAATTGTATGGTTTACTATTCATAAGGTTCATGTTAGTAATCCAAATGTTAAGTTACTATTCCTTTGTTATATGTTCCTTAACTTTTAGAAATGACTTCTATTTCATTAATTATTCATTTATATAGTTTTTATTATGTTATTAATGTGATATTATAATATTATAATATATGAAATAATTATAAGGATGGAATTTCCATTGATAAAACACTAGGTCGTTACACATAGCTAGTTCTAACCCTATGTCTCAACTGTGTGGTCCAATGATAGAGAATAATGGTTTGAAAAACCACATGGGGGAGGCATAAAAAGCATGTAAAATGATGTAGACATGTTTCGTAGGTGCTTTCATGGGTTGTGCGTGGTTTGGAAAACTAAGTTCCTAATAATATGAGGGGATAAATGTGTTAGATCATTATAATTAATGCGATGTACATGGTTTTTTAAACTGTGTGCCTAGTCGTGCGAGGGGATTCCACCTTACGTAGTTGGTTTACATGGTCAAAGAATAGTTTGGAAAAAAATGGAGACGAACCATAAACCCCTTAAACAATGATGAAATCAACTTATTTATTTTAATTCCCTGATCCCAGTTACCTAGATTCAATGCTTTATTACATAACATTGACAGGATACAAGGAATCATGTCCCGAAAGACCGATCAGATTAGTATTATTTGAAACAGGATACATACATAAGTTCAACATTACAACTTGAAAAGAAATAAAAAACTAATTTTTTTCATTATAAATATCCAAGCCTCTTAGATTATTCCATAATTTCACAAATAAATAACTTCTTCAAATCCTGGGAAAATGAAACATAAGAAAGGGGTGAGATCAAACGCACAGTGATGGTAAGAAATATAGAAGAAGATGACATAAAAATTAGGCATGGTGAATAATTAAAAACACATTCCTTTACAAATAATAAACACGAAGACTATATGGCCAGAATATGAGCTGAAGTAAATAATGCCACAATAAAACATAGTCGTGGTTATTCTACTAGTCGAATAACCACATAAACCATCATTGTTATTTTCATAATGATGGAATGTATAATGTTTTACATTCCAAAACATCTTGTCAAGGCCTCATCCAAGACGTCTAAAAATTAGTTAGGCCTCATCCAAAACCATATAAAAAATTGGGAAAGGCCTCATCCAATTCCACGTCTAATTGTCTTGTGATACCTACCGATGCACCTAGGAGCTATAGCGGGATCCAACTATCACATAATAAGTCCAATACAATCCTAATATGAAAAGGTTCAAACATAAGAAAAACATTCCCATTAAAACTAGCATATGAAATGTAAATAATTTAACCATAATACATGAATTGTATAAAAACCACACATCCACAGTCAAACATATCACAAAACCTTCAATACAATATCGAAGATTTGTATCATAATAAATCAACTTCAAATAAGTTTAAAATCAATCAAATGATGTTGACGTAGATAAAATGTAAACTATTTGAAAGAAATATCTATTTCTATTTTGAAACCATTTAAGAGTCACATAATTATAAAAGAAAACATTTATATTGAAAATATTCTTATAATATTGTAAGGGAATCTTAGATGATGTTATAACGGCAGAAAACAGCCTCACCTTCTGTATAAGTTAAAAAACATACTTACCTTAATTTTGTCGAAATGGTCATAAAGTACCTTGTTTGGAAAACAACGAAAATATTCCTTTCAAAACATATAAGGTAAAACAAGGGTATAAATGACATTAACCCATAGTCCAGTAAATAGTAAAAAAAATTTGAAATAAATTTTTATGAGAACACGGATGTGGATGAAAAAGAGGTCCCATTAGATACTTACGTAAAAACAACCTTGGATAATAAAGAGATTGGGAAATTACCCCTTACCTTGTACATTTCCTCAGTATATGGTATATTAACCTCCTGTATAATATTTAAAACATTGGTATTAAGTTATAAAATAATCATATACATAAATATGATATCATATATGATATTATAATATTTATTTTTGAATAATATTTTAGTAGTATCATCATTTCAGGTGTTAAATGATTCGTTCTCCTTTATTTTCTTGGTTATAGAAGTCAAGTTTTTTATCGATAGGATGTATTTTATTAATATACAGAATGATATTATGTTCATAAAAATTATTTCTAATCAAAAAATGAAAATTATTCTTTAATGATTTTGATGGGGAATGAATCTCATCGCGTTTGTAGAGAGGGTAATCCGTACGTACGCACGAGCAACAATATCATTATATTGATGGTAAAATCCTATGTAATTGGATGGTATATAATATATAAAGAATCATTACCATTTTATATTTATTATTTATAGTAGTTATACTCATTTTTATACCCATCCAAACAATGAAGTGTTTGAATAACAAACTACAACACGACGTGGAGACGGTATGCTGTACGTGCGCACATATGGTGAATTTGTCATTCATATGATGGATAGAATAATGAATATGGTTGTACAATTTTTATAATAATATCACAGTATATATAAGATACTAGATTTATTATTTTAGGATGTAAACAATAAATAAATAGGAAGTGGAAGAATAAAATAACTTGAATGAGGTGATTAAATATTTACCTCTTCTTAGGGTTCTTCCTTTTGATTTGATCAGAAGGGATCCTTAGGATTACTTTCTAACCAAAGTAAAGCCTATTGGATTAAATGAGGATTTTTGGGAGGATTTCTGGGGATGGGTCGGCTGAGAAACATGGATTTGGAGGTGTGAAATTAAGAGAAGTGTAAGTACCCTTTTATAAGAGAGGTGATGGTCACTTTAGGAAAAGCTTGAAATATTATTTTATAATAAAATCATTATCGGTTTTTAATGGCACAAAAATGATTTATTTCGAGTCTAATGTGGGTAGTGGTCGAAAAACACTCAAGCAATAGGTTTTGGAGATGTTTATGTCACCATATTAACTATATCTTATAGATTTAACACTTTGTTAAATAGTTTGACATTTACCATGTCTCGTTGTATTTATATATTATATTGTTAATAAACGTACTATAACATGCCAAGATAACCCCAAGTGGTTCATTATTAATATATATATCCTTATCTAAGTCCTTTGGCAGAACCATATATTTTTATGAATATAATATCAATTAATAATAAAGTATTTGTTTTAAAAATTCAATTATATCAATTTTGACACTATTTAGTATTTGATTTTTTGGAAGCCATTAAAATATTATGACTTCAAATAAAATTTATTTAACCAACCACAAAATTTCATATTAACCTATAAAATTTGTTTAATTTATCAAAATTCCCAATTTACATTTATTTGGATATTTTTAATATCAATTATTTTAATATCTCATTAATAAGGTAATTATTTCTTCATCATTATGTCACAAATAATTTAAATAATTTAATGTATAAAAATTATAAATAAAATAAAATTATGTATTAAATCATTATATATTTCTAATTAATATTTATAGTCAACTTTATATTGTGTGTAACCCAATATTAAAAAAAATTAGTTCTTAAACTTTTAATTTAACTCTTTTAACTCTTCTTTAAATAAAATAATAATAAATGTCCTAATCTAATACAAGTGGACAAAAGGGGTCATATTTTATTCCTAAGGTTTTTTTGGTCGAATTATACTTATCTAGTAGAATTAGGACACGTTTTAGGTTAATTAGGATATCAATTTTACCCTTAATTACCCTATTTACTTGTAACCGTGGTAAATAAAAGTCAAAAGTTACTATTCACCAAAAATTATTTTCATCTTATTGAACCACATTTTACTTACTGATATTAACTGTGGCTCTCATAATTTTTAAATTCAACACATAGAAGTGGTAAAATTTAGTTTTATGCAAATTTGAAAATGCTCCTATGAGGTGGTTACAAGATGATAAAAAGTTCAATAAAAATTTTATATATCTAAACTTTTATAAAATGACTCCAATGTATTAAATTGAAATTATATAAGTATTATGTATCAAGTTTTTAAAAAAAAAATTTAAATAAAATAAATAATTATTTAAAAAAATCGGTTTTAACCAAGAACACAGTGTTTTCACTATTCATAAAAAATTGAATGTTTTTAGAAAAATACCAAAACTTAACCCTAAGCTAATTTTGATATTATAAATTTAAAAATGAAGTCAATTTTGAAAATTAAAATTTATAAAATTTCAAAAGGTGGGTATTTCATTTCATAACGGCTAGTTTGATTGGTCGTGGTGTGTTAGAATCTCGAAGTTGTGTACAATGAAAGCTACTGCATTATTAAAAGGGAAACGTACTGTTGAAGATTGGGGTGTTACATTCTTCCATCCTTCAAATAATTTCATCCTCTAAATTTCTAGAATACTACCACCCAAAAATATTTGGGTGGTTCTTCATCATATGTTCCTCTAGTTCCCATGTTGCATCTTCCATCTTAGGGTTTCTCCATAGAACTTTTACTAGATGATTCGTCTGGTTTCTCAACACTTGTTCTCTTGTATCAAGAATCGTGATAGGCTCATCACAATAAGAGCGATCAGGTTCTGGGTCAATTTTCTCATAAGTGTGTACATACATTGGTTCAAGCATGTATTTTCTCAATAGTGATACGTAGAACACATCGTCATCTTTGGAGAGACTTGGTGGCATTTCCAAATGGTAAGATACATCCCCAATTTACTCTATAATTTCGAAAGGTCCAATGTACCTGGGACTTAATTTACCCTTATTACCGAATCGTATAACTCCCTTCCATGGAGATACCTTTAAGAAAACATGATCTCCTACTTGAAATTCCAAATCCTTCCTTTTGTTATCGGCAAAGATCTTCTGCCTACATTCTGCTTCTTTGATGTGGGTTTGAATAACCTTCACCTTTTTCATCATTTTTTCAACAAGTTCTAGGCCTAATAGTTTTCTTTCACCAACATCACCCAAACAAGTTGGTGTGCGACATCTCTTTTTATATAATGCTTCATATGGTGCCATTGGAATACTTGAATGGAAACTACTGTTATATGAAAATTATACCAGAGATAAATATTGATACCACATACCCTGAAAGTTAAGTGAGAAAGATCTCAACATGTCTTCTAAGGTTTGAATAGTCCCCTATCATTTTCCATCAGTTTGAGGGTGGTATGCATTGCTAAAAAAAGCTCAGTATCCAGGGAGTTTTGAAGACTATTCCAAAATCCTAATGTAAAACGACGATCACGATCTGAAAAAATCAATTGGGATACTCCATGAAGTCTTAAAAATTTGTTAATATTTATTCGTTCTAAATGTTCAAGTGGGAAATCATCTCTTATAACAAGAAAATGCGATGACTTGGTATGATGATCAACAATGAACCATATTGCATCATTCCTTCTAGGAGTCTTTGGTAGCCCCATGACAATGTCCATCGTAATATCATCCCATTTCAACTTATGTATGGGAAGAGGTTTCATGAATCCTCTAGGATGTTGTCTTCAAGCTTTCACTTGTTGGAAAACCATACACCTTGACACAAAATAACGAATCTCCCTTTTCATGTTTTCCCACCAAAAATTATCCTTCAAATCTCTATTCATCTTGGTGCTCCCAGGATGTATAGATAAATTGGAGCTATGATCATCATCCAACAATTTCTTTTCTAGATCAGATA
Organism: Viscum album; assembly: GCA_963277665.1. NCBI lineage: Eukaryota > Viridiplantae > Streptophyta > Magnoliopsida > Santalales > Viscaceae > Viscum > Viscum album. Next base: position 200,402 of record CAUJRU010000343.1, read on the forward strand.
TATCGGGAACACAATGTCTCTTCCCAAATTTCAAAATTCCATCTTCATATACCAAGTCACTTAATCTCCGATCATTTACAACATTAATCATCTTTTGAAACTCCTCATCATCAGTATAATAATTTTTTATTCTTTCTAGTAAAGATGGTTTGGAAACCATTTGAAAAATTATTTATGTCTCACCATCCATGGTTATTACCATATCAATCTTTACTAGATCCATGAAAATAGGATCTCTTTCAACTCTCATCTTGTTCAAAACTCAATTATCCTTCTTCTCAAAACATCTTCCACATTATTTGCCTTCCCTAGGTGGTAGTGTATTGTGAAATCATAATACTTGAGTAGTTAAAGCAATCACCTTTGCCTCATGTATAGTTCTTTTTGGGAGAAAATATACTTCAAACTCTTGTGATCAGTATAAATATCACTTTTTTCACCATAGAGATAGTTTCATTATATCTTCAGAGCGAAGATTATAGCTGTTAACTTAATATCATGATTGGGATAGTTTTTCTCATGAATTTTTAGCTATCTTGATGCATAAAAAATAACTCTATCATTTTTCATAAAGATACAACCAAGTCCATTATTTGAAGCATCACTGTAAATAACGAACACATCATTCCCTGATGGTAGAGTCAAGATAGGAGCATTGAATAATATTATCTTCATTTTTTCAAAACATTATTCACACACTTTTTTTCAAATAATTTTAACCACTTTACATGTGATTTTGGTTAATGGGTTAGCCAACCAGGCAAAATTCTTGACGAAACATCGATAATAACATATTAAACCAATAAAACTGGGTACCCCAGTTATACTAGTCTGTGCTGGCCATTCATGGATTTCCATAGTCTTTGAAGGATCAAAAAATATTCCATCCTTATAGACAATACGACCATGAAAGGAAATCTCCTAAATCCAGAATTCACACATACTAAACTTCTCATATAATTCATTTCTACTAATAGTATTTAGAATAATGCCCATGTGATTTTCATGATCATTGTATCTTTTGGAGTATACCAAGATATCATCAATAAATAGAGCTACAAATTCATCAAGATATTCCTTGAAAACACTATTCATTAGTTCAATGAAGACAGAGGGTGCATTAGTCAATCCAAAAGGAATTACTGTAAACTCATAATTCCCATACCTAGTTCAAAAGGATGTTTTCATAATGTATTCCTTCTTCACACACAACTGATGATATCCAGATCAAAGTTCAATCATTGAAAAATATTGAGCCCCATGAAGTTGGTTAAATAAATCATCAATTTTTGGTAGGGGATAATCGTTCTTTATTGTTATAAAATTGATCTCCATGTAGTCAATGAAAAACCTCATAGATCCATATTTCTTTTTAACACAATGGATTGGGGCTCCACATGGAGAAACACTAGGGAAAATATATCCCTTATTACTCAATTACACTAGTTGTTTCTTTAGTTCCACTAAATACATAGTGGACATTCTATAATAGGACTTCGATATGGGCCTTGAACCAGGAATTAAATCAATAGAAAACTCAATTTCTCATTCTGAAGGATGTCCAGGTAAATCCTCTGGAAACACATCAACATATTCTTGCACAATAGGTACGTCCTCTATTCAATCATTCATTTCATCACCCATAATTATTTCATTCTCAACCTCCCCAATAATAGAATTTATTAGAGCTACTAGGGGTGGATCTAGATAAGAATCAGATGGTGACGTTTATGCTCTGAAGATAAGGTACTTCTTATCATCATTGAGAATTGTAACCTCATTCTTCTTACAATAAATTTTCGCATCATTATTCTGAAAGCCAATCCATAATGAGGATTATATCAAATTCAATCATGGGTATGATGATTAATTCAGCAAATAAATATCATTTATATTCCTTAATGGGGACTAATTCACCAAACTTTGTTTCAATTATACTTCCCCTAGGAGTTTTGACTCACAACTCCATTGATAAATCAAATTGGAAATATCTAATTTTCATAGAAAACTGGGAAGATATGAAACAATGTGATGATCCAAAATCAAATAAATAATTGGCTAAACTTGAGGAAACCATTAAATTACCTTCAACCATGTCTTTCAGAACTTCAATCTCAGTAGTAGTGATCAAATAAGCTTGGCCTTGATCCAAGTGCCATGTGCCTTTTCTGAGGTATGTTTCCCTGACGCTTATGACATTCATTTTAAGAATGTCCCATCTCCCTAAAATTGTAGCATTGAACATTGGTATCTTATTTCTTCTCCTTACAATCACCCGCAATATGGACATTCAATCCACATTTTTAGCATATTCCTTTTCCTTTTAAATAGGCACCAGGGTGCTTCCTTCCACAATTATGACAGCGTGGAAATTCAACTCTTCCCTTATTTTTTATTTCCTTATTTCATTTACCATAGTGTTCAATAGATATCTTCTTCTATTACTTTTCATTAAAGTCATAAGACTTAGAGAATTGATTTTCTCTCTTGATAACACATGAGACAATATATTCATATGATGAGAAGTATTGGGAGACTAATGCTCGACATAAAAATGGTTTCAACCCATGAAAGAAAAGGTCAATCTTAATTTTTGGGTTATGTATATAATCTGATGCATGCCTTCTTAACCTTATAAAGATAGATTCATACTTTGCGAAATTCTCATTCTCATTTTGTATTAAACTCGGAAATTTCCTTTCTATATCCACTCAATGGTCAAGATGAAATTACATTCTAAGAAAATATATTTAAAATTCCCCCATTCCATACATGATACTTCTTCATCCTCCTTTGTGTTTTGAATTAATGAACACCATTGATCTGCATCTCGCATGAGGTGATAAACTACCAGGACAACTTTTTCCCTTTCACTACTCCTTAAAGCATGAAATATTTTCTCTAAGTAACTTATCCATTGCTCAGATACAAATGGATTTCTAGACCCATTTAATTTTTTTGGTTATTTCCTCATGAAGCAGTCTAACATTGATCATCCATGATGTGGATCAGGATTCTCCATATGGGTAAGATTATTATTCATAACCTAAGTGAGTTGTCCCAGTATGCTGATAAGTTGATCAACACCAGTTTCATAACCAACTCCACTATAATTATCTTGGGTTGGAGGGAAATCCCTACATGGATTACGTGCATTGATACGCTTTCCATTCCTTCCACTAGGTGCCAATTCTAAAAAATGGGATACACTAGATTTGTTTATAAATCTCAATACATAATTCCTCTGATACCAACTATAACACCCCAACCCCAGTTACCTAGAGTTGGTGATTTATTACATAACATTGGCATGATATAAGGAATCATGTCCTGAAATACTGATCAGTTTAGTACTATTGGAAACAAGATATATATATAAGTTCAACATTATAACTTGAAATGTAGTAAAACACTAATTTATTCCATTAGAAGGATCCAAGAATTCTAGATTATGCCTTCAAGTCACTCATAACTAACTTCTTCATATCCTGGGAAAATGAATCATAAGAAAGGGGTGAGCTCAAACACCGAGAATGGGTAAGCAATATAGTGGAAGATAACATAAACATTAATTATGGTGAATAATTAAAAACACAAGCCTTTACAAATAATAAACATGAACACTTTATATCAACAATAAGATCTGAGTAATAATGCCATAATAAAACATAGTCATGGGTATTCTACTAGTCAAATAATCACATGAACCATCATTATTATTTTCAGAATGAGGGAATTTATAATGCCAGACATTCTGAAACATCTTTTCAAGGCCTCGGCTAAGAAGTCTAAAAATGATTTAGGCCTCGGCCAAAACCATATATCAAATTTGGAAAGGCCCCAGCCATTTCCACGTCTAAATGACCCATTATACCTACCGATGCACCGAGGAGTTATAGCTGGCTCTACCCGTCATCACAAACTAATTCCAATACATTTTTCATATGAAAAGGTTGAAATATTACACAAACATTCATATTAAAACTAGAATACGAAATGTCAATAATTTAACCATAAACCATGAATGGTATAAAAATAAAAAATCCACAGTCAAACATATCACAAAACCTTCAATACAATAAGGAAGATTTCTAACATAATAAATCATCTTGAAACAATTATAAAATCCATCAAAGGATGTTGACATAGATGAAATGAAAACTGTTTGAAAGAAATACCTCTTAATATTTTGAAACCATTTAAAGGTCACATAATTATAAAAGAAAACATTTATTTTGAGAATATTCTTATAGTCTTGTAATGGAATCTTTGATGATTTTATAATAGTGTAAAATAGCCGCACCTACCATATATGTTAAAAAACATTATTACCTTAATTTTGTCAAAAAGAACATAAAGTACCTTATTTGGAAAATTATGGAAAGATTCATTTCAAAACTTATAAGGTCAAATAAGGGTATAAATTACTTTAAACCATAGTCTAGTAAATAGTTAAAATATTTTGAAATACATTTTTAAGAAAACATAGATGTGGATGGTAAAGAGGTCCTAGTAGATACTTACGTAAAAATAACCTAGAATAATAAAGATATTGTAAAATTAACCCTCACCTTGTAATTTTCCTTATTAGATGGTATATTAAACTCTTGTATAATTTTTAAAATATTGTTATTAAATTATACAAGAATAATGTAGATAAATATGATATCATATATGATCTTAGAATATTTCTTTTTTAATAATATTTTTGTACTATCATCATTTCTGGTGTTAACTGATTCATTTTACATTATATGCTTGGTTACGTAAGGAATTTTGGTTATGGATAGGATGTATTTGATTCATATACATAATTATATTATGTTCATAAACATTATTTCTAATCATAAAATGAAAATTTTTCTTGAATGATTACAATGGGGAATGACTCTCATCGCGTTTGTGGAGACGGTAATCTGTATGTATGCACAAGCGACAATATCATCATATTGATGGTGAAATTATATGTAATTGGATGATATATCATATATATGCATAATCATTAACATGTTATATTTATTATTTACATTAGTTAAACTCATTATTATACCCATTCAAATAATGTAGTGTTTGAATAAAAAACTACACCACGATGTGGAGATGGTAAGCCGTACATACATACGTATTGTGAATTTGTCATTCATATGATGGATAGAATAATGAATACTGTGGTACCATTTTTATAATAACATCACCATATATAGAATATACTGGAGTTATTATTTTAGAATATAATCAACAAAGAAAAGGGAAGTGGAAGAAGAAAAGAACTTGAAAGTGGTGATGAAATATTTACCACTTCATCAGGTTCTGTATTTTTATTTGATCAAAAGGGATCCATAGGTTAGATTTATGACCAAAGGAAGGAATATATGAAGAAGGGAGTAAAGTTGGGAGGATATTTGGGTAGGGTTTGGACGGTAAAAATGGCTTTAAAGGTGTGTAATTAAGAGAAGGGAAAGTACCCTTTTATAAGAGAGGTGCGGGTCACTTTAGGAAAAGTTTGAAAGATTAATTTATAATAATATTATTTTAAGTTTTTAATGGCTCAAAAACGTTTTATTTTGAGGATAAGGTGCGTATGGGTAAAACTCCTATCAAACAATAAGTTTTTGATAGGTTTAGGTCACCATAATAACCATATATTTTAGATTTAACACTTAGTTAAATAGTTTGACATTTATCATGTCTCTTTGTATTTTTATATTATATGGTAAATAAACTTACTATAACAAGACAAGAGAACCAAAATTGGTTCATTATTAATATATATAACCTTTTCTACTTCCTTTGGATGAAATCTATATTTTTATGAATATTATATCAATTAATAATATAGTACTTGTTTTAAAAACACAATTATGTCAATTTTGATACTATTTAGTATTTGATTTTTTTGAAAGCCATTAAAGATTTATCACATTGAATAAAATTTATTTAACCAACCCTATCATGTCATATTATCCTAGAAAATTATTTTAATTTATCAAAAGTCTCACTTTTCATTTATTTGTATATTTATAATATCAGTTATTTTAATATTTCATTAATAAGGCAATTACTGCATTCTCATTGTGTCATAAATAACATAAATTATTTAATGTCTAAAAATTATAATTAAATACCATTATTTAGTAAATATTTTTATCTTTATAATTAATAATTATAGTCTCATTTATATTGTGTGTAACACTATATTAAAGATGGTTTAGTTATTAAACATTAAATTTAACTCTTTTAAATCTTCTTTAAATAAAATAATAATAAATGTCCTAATCTAATCCAAGTAGACCAAAGGTGTCATATTTTATTCCTAAGGTTGTTTTTGGTCTAATTTTACTTAACCTATAGAATTTGGACATGTGTTAGGGTAATTATGATATCATTTTTACCCTCTATTACTCTATTTACTTTTAACCGTGGTAAATACAAGTCAAAAGTTTCTATTAATAAAAATTTATTTTCATCTTATTGAACCAAATTTTACTTAGTGATATTAACCGTGTCTCTCAAATCTTCTAAATTCAACTCACAGAAGTGGTAAAATTATGTTTTATGCAAATTTTCAAATTCTCTTACGAGGTGGTTAAAAGAAAGTAAAAAGTTTAATAAAATTTGTATATATCTAAACATATTATAAAATGAAACCAATGAATTACCTTGAACATATATAGGTATTATGAATCAATTTTTACATAAAATAAATTTAAATAAAATAAAATTATTATTTAAATAAAACGTCGGCCTTAACCAATAACATAGTGTTTTTCACTACTCAATCAAAATTAAAAGTTTTCAGAAAAATACTAAAAATTCACCCTAAGTTAATTTCGATATTCCAAATTCAAAAATGACGTCCATTTTGAAAAATAAAATTTATAGAACTTAAAAACATGTGTATTACTATTCATAACGGCTGGTTTTATTGGTCGCAATGTGTTAGAATCTCGAAGTTGCATACAATTCATGATATTGCATTATTCAAAGGGAAACGTCCATAGAATCGTGGGGTGTTACATTTATTGAATTATTTAACACTTATTATCATATTTTAATTTCCCATTCAATAAACAGCCACCATCCTCTATTTTTTAGATTCTCTCATCAGCCTAGTCTTTGAGCTACTTCCTTTGTTTGGAATCTTATTCAAGTTTTGTCTATCATGTTCGATCGCTATCAGTAAGGTCTTCAAACCACTTATATCCATCTTTCATTTACCTCTATTTATTTAATTTTAAATCTAGGTGAGATAATATGTCCTATTTTATTGATATTTCCCTATTTCTCTATTTTGTCTCATTCTTAACCATGCTATAGGATGATAATAGACAAGAAGACTACTCCCCATATTAGGTAGGGGGTCTATCCATTTTACCTAAAAAATATTGATATTTATATTATACACCATAATTCCACATCACAAATTTTTTGTGGAAACCCTTTAAATTTAAAATTAAATTATTAAATTTTCATTAACTTATCAGGTTATCCTTTTCAACCTATTTTCATCATTGGAGGTTTCCCACTTTGACACGATCCACCATTAGGGTATTTTTCATCAAATTATAATGAATCAATGGTTTTGTAATGATGTTAAACCACTTTTTGAGGTCTGTTAAACTATAATTTGTAGGGAAATGATTTAATTGTGTTAAACGAATGGGGTGATAGTTTTCTAGCCCCACTAATCTTGAACTATAATGTTGAAAATCCCTCTATGGTGTGTTAAATTTAACTTTCATATATATAAATAATGTGGATAATTGTTCAAATTAAAGGTGAATACTAGAACCATTTCACTAATCCCTTGTGAAATTATGAAGTATGTCAGTGTCTATTATAATCATTATGTTTCACTTGGTTAATTATTTTATATAATTTTGATTATCGTTATGAACCTAGAATTATTTTAAAGGTGAGAAATTCCCTGAGCAATACCTAGACCCCCATTGTGGTTTTCCATAGATAAGCTCCTAGGATGCAACTATTTGATTGACTCTTTATCCAAGTGAATGGTCACACTTAGATTCATTATTTGTATCATATTTTTAATGCATCATCTTGGCATGGAGGTTTCACATATTTTGTTCAAATTAAATAAATTTAATTCTGTGGATGATTCTACTTGGATTCATTATTGATATTAAAAACATACTTGGTCACTACCTTAGGCTCCTTTAAATTATATAACTTAGGTTACTGGGACATTCTCATAGGAATAGATTAGATTTATTCCTCCTTATGGTGAACTACCATGGGTACACCCCTGTAGACTTCACCCAATTTACAAAAAATAAATGACATGGAAATTTAGAAACATATATGACTATCACTACTCATGGGTGACTTGGTTGTGCACTGTACTTCCCGACCATATAAACATAAACCTAAAATATCAAATTTAGAGAGGCATTTTGGAATAGCATAAAAGAGGTAGTTTTAATTGAGTTCTCAATAAGGAAATTAGATCTACCTGGTTATTTATTTGCTACATTAAATTTCTTATTACCCATATGTAGATCATTGTATATTCACAGATAGGGTAGTTCTAGGTACCATTGATGGTGGAGTACTACATTTTACTCACACCCTATTCGGGAAATTGATTTATACATGTTTATAATTAATATATATATAGGTAGTTACAATGGAAATCACATGTCTTTCTATACCTCATTCTATATTCCAAGATAGAGTATATGAGTAAAAGACTGAGCTTGTGTTCATGATGCTTTAGGGTATAGCTTTTTACCTGTTGTTTATTTTATATAGTATGTACTGTGTGTGTTGGATACCATATTCTCCCTCATACACCCCATTTTTTATATACACGTGAAATAATTCTTATGTATATGAGACTATCTTATTGATTGTTATTTTATCTTGATGATTTACTCTTCCAATGTTGTTCACTTATTATGTTTCCACTATTACACATTAATTATACCATTGTGATACACTCTGATAATGAGGGTATAGTATCCCCACCATACCATCATAAAACTTTTCTTTTATTCAGGAACCTTTAGAGTATGGGGATGCTTGATTCGGGCCATCTATCCAATCAATTTTGATTAGTTATGAGTGAATCATGTCATGAAATCACATATTGGTGTCAGAGATTATTTTTTTCATTATTTTTAAAAAATTTGGGCACTATAAAGGAGACTATAAATATGTAAATTTTTTGGAAATGATATTGTTAATTGGATTAGCTAACCCACATTTGGAGAAAATAAAAATTACATGGTATGTGACTTCTTGTTTTGGATTATGCCTATTCTAGTTGTATTTATTTCACCAATGCATGACATACATTATTTGGGGAATTTATTGTTTTTATTATTATATATTCTCTTTTACCCTTGTCCTAATATGGAAAGGAAGTATTATATCATGAATTAGTATAAGCACATGATGATTTATATCCCATGCATATACGAAGCCTGTTTTATTTTAGACTTTGTTTTTTCTTTACCATATTTTGGTAAATTGATCACCATATTGTAATTATACTAATTCTTATTATATAAAGATGATAATTAATTATTTATTTTATTTTATTTCTAAACCTAAATGGGTTTTCCCACATATATTGAGGTTGGATCCTTAATTAACCAACTATCACAGATTTTATCTTTGTAACTTTAGTTACATGAGCTTAAGCGTTCAGGGATTTCTATTACATGAATGAAAATTTTAGTTTATAAATATTTTAGTTATATAAATTATGAATTGTGATTAATCTAATTAAATAATTGTGTAGAGATTCTTACATCCTAAGACCAGAAGTAATAGGTCTTATTGCAGTTACAGGACTTGTGAATTGTAACTTATAAAGCGTAGGTCATTATACCATGGGAATGATAACTCATTTGACTAGATCGTGATATACATAAATTTAAATTTTAAATTATTGATTATTATATTTTAAATGTAATTTTGTATGTTTAATGGGTATTACAATTTCAAATTAATGAGTACTTTCTGTAATAACATGAAATTGGCACTCTTTGTATCAGGACCTCTGCTAATAGATATGAGGACATGACCCACAACCAACCAAGTCATGGGTATTAAAAGTTTCTCTTTTTGGTCATTTATAATCTTATATATAACATAGACCTATCTTCAGGAGAAGACATAAGTTTTGGCTCTTATATTGGAAATATTTTTACATTTCCTATTCTTATTTTGATAATTGTTTTGTTTTAATTTTTTTTCTAAGGTGTATTCTTGGAATTGGTAAAAGTATGCCTCTGTGAGAGCCTTGGGTCATGTTTCTGGATGGTGTAAAGGAACATGATTTGGAGGTGGTGGGACATGATCATCTAGAATTACCTCTTAAATTTCCACTTGAGTAACATCCAATTATTCTTGATCTAGGCTCCAATGTTCATTAAGGGTGATCTCAAATGCTCAGTAAGGGAAAATTTTAGCTGAAGAAATAATTAATCAACGATAATATTCAATATGGAATGGTAATAACTAAGGACAGATGATATGTAATCAATAAACTTGGAAGGAAGTGTGTAAACAATAAAACAAGGTAAATAACGTAAAAAACATACCATTTAAATAACTTGATAAAGAAAAAAAATATGAAAAGGTAATAAAATAAAAAAACATTCCATTTCATCAATAAAATTAGAATTAAATATAACCATATACTATTTCATAGTTAATATATCAAATATAATAAAAAACTATACAAAATGAAGGCAATGCTTAATTATTGGATGTCATTTCTCGGGCGCATGAAAACCTATACATTCAAGATCTATCCTCTATGTAGTTTAAAACATTAGGGGAAAACATTTTTATTTTTCATAACTAATTTGTCTCATGAGAACATATTGATTAATTGAGGGTATATATAAATTATAGGGTCCACCCATTACTTCATGTCCAAAGTATTCTATATATCGATTAATCGATTTAATTAATAAACAACATTCCTTATGAAATATCTATAGTTACTAAAGAATAAAAATTTAACAAAATTTACGCATATTTTAAAATAACTATCAAGGTATAAATCATATGAAAATTTATGTATATTTTAGGAACTAAACATATCCAGGGTAAATGATATGGATAATTAGGGGAAATCAATGTTCAATAATTGTAGGAAATTAAATATTTAATGGGTAATGAAAGGAATCAAGGAAGTGAAATTCAATACTATCATTGGAAAAAGAAATCATAAAACATAAAGAGAAATAATATGGATGGTATCATTAAAAATACCCCAAGTGGAGTAAAAATAAAGGGTTGTGTTTTCTTTAATGAATATAAATTAATTAAAAATATTTTTTAAAAACATTCTTTAGGAAAATATACTTTTTATTTTAATTTTTTTGAAAATTCAATTCATTGAAAACCACTTTTGAAAATATTTTATTAAAAATTATTATTTTAAACATGAAATGGATGATTTAAATAAATAACAGTAGGTAAATTCATACATGTCATACAAGTTAAATATAACATTACTTTTTCATAGTAAAATGGTTAGAAAAATTGCTTGTTTGGAAAGAGACAAAAGGATTCTATTGAAAACATATGTAAAATACATAAAGGTTTCAAAATTCTCTAATAAATAATTTTTGTAATCTTTAAAACATTTTTCAAAATCTCTCTATAAAAGAATGTTTCTTTAATGAAAATAGGTTCTCTGACTAAAGAGTGACATGAAGTCAGGTTTTCTTAAATACAATTTTAAAACACTATTGAGTACCAAATATTTAAAAAATGGTAATATTAATTTGAAAAGGTCATGAATAAATATATTGTAAGAAAAATAAATGTTTTTTTTGAAAAATTGTCCAATATTTTCGTCTAATGTAAATTTAAGTGTAAAAAATCCCAGAAAAAATGAGATTGTGAAGTAAACCCTTGAAAAGTCCATAAAATTGATGTGAGAATAAATCAATAAATATATTATGTGTACCAAATTTAAATCCATATTAAACATATTTAAATACAAAAATACATAGTAAAAAATTTTATTTCACACAAATTCATATAATATTAATGACTGTTGTGAAGTAATACAATGTAATGATAATAAATTAGCTTATGAAATTATTTTCCACTTTATAACGCTTAATTTAAATAACCTTTTATGAAATAATTATATTTTAACTCCAAATATAATTAATAATTAATTAATAAATATATTAAAATTTATATTGTCAGTATGTAAACTATATATAAGAAATTATAATCACAACAATAAATTATCTCTCAATGAATGGAGATTAAGACGCCGCCACTTACCATTCGGTAAATTTTAAATCATAAACCCCATGAATGAAATAACTTAAAATTAAATTTTTAATACCCTGAAGATAAATTTATTCAGGATATTAAATATAATATGGGTAGTATATACATCAATAACAAATAGTGGTGATAATGGTGTATGCCTCACAGAATTAAATGTGAGACAAGATTCCCTTACCTTGTGTTTCATTTTTGGGTGTGTGTCCTTTATCCTCCTATATAAGGGTTTTAAACAAGTAAATAAATTATAATAAAACCATAATCATATTTATCATATCATATATTAACTTCTTATAATATCTTATTACCCATTTTATTTAATAATCATTAATTATTTTCGCTACTTCATGTATTACATGCCCAGTTTTTCGATGATGTTTTTACTTCTAACTTGTTGTCCCTATTACATAGATCATGAATTAATTATTTCTAGATTGTAAACCAATATTTAAATCTAATATATATTTATTATATAATTATTAAGAATAATCCATAATATATGAAGATAGAAAATTAAATACACTCTTTATGGAGATGGTAGGTCGTATGTACGCATGAACAATACTTCCATTTACTTTTTTTAGAAGAAAGAAAATAAAATGATAAATATGTATATTATAAGTTTATTTTCATATACGTATGTCACATAATTTTATTATAATCATCCTTAATACATTCCATGTATATCATGGATGAATCATATCGCTGTGATGAGGCGGTATTCCACACTTCCACAAACAGTGTTATCATATTTACATAAAATGGAAAGAGTTAAGACATGTGTTATGTAAAAGTTACATAAGTATTAATATGAAATAAATATCCCATATTTTATCTCTTGCATATCGAACATGTATGGGAACAAAGTTTTCGACAAAGATGTAATCCAATATGTTATCTCCAATTACTTTTTGAAGCTATTCTCTGTAGGAAGTCGTAACATCTCTGCTGAGGTGGAAGTTTGAATCGCACTTGTGATCACCGAAGAGATGAAGAGACAGCTCTCCAAATATGCGACGGATGAAGAGATCATCCATTCTCTGAAACATATTCACCCTACTAAGGCTCCGGGCCCGGACGGTTTCTACACCTTCTTTTGCAAAAAATACTGGCACATTATTGGCCCAGACAGCTGCAATCTGATAAAGAATATTTGAGGTGGGAAAACGAACCTCTCTGATATAAATAAAACAATCCTCATCCTCATTCCTATGACTAACAAACCCCTTATGGCCTTAGACATTAGACATATCATCCTATTCAATGTCTCATACAAGATCTTCTCAAATATTTTAGTTAATCAGCTGCGTACATGGTTACTTGACATCATATCGGAGAACCAAATCCCTTTCATGGAAAAGAGACTGATCACAAATAATGCCATTGTTTCCCAAGAAGTCTTCCACTCCATGAAAACACACTCTACTGCGAAGAGAGGAACAATGGCGTGGAAAATGTATATGGCTAAGGCCTATGTTAAAGTGGAATGGCACTTTCTCAGATTCGTGATGCTAAAAATGGGCTTCTGCAGGAAATAGACAGATATGATCATGCATTGTGTCTCATCTGTCTCCTTCCGAATTAATGTCAATGGGGTGCTCACCGATGCTTCTCCCCAACCCGAGGCCTTCTTCAGGGAGACCCTCTCTCACCCTTTCTCTTTATATTGGTGACTGATGTCTTTTTAAACCTTATTTCCAGGGCATCCTCCTGTCATTGAATTCATAAGGCTAATGTTTGATGTGTGAGTCCACTGGTTTCACACCTCTTTTTCGCCAATTACTGTCTTCTTTTGACCAGAGCAACCCACAATGACTATCTTTCCATCGGCCTTGTGATTCAACAGTAGGAATGGGCCTCTAAGAAAACCATCAATCACGGTATGTCAGAAGTCTCCTTCATCTCGGGGGTTCCACTATCCAACACAGAAGAGCTCTGTTCCATTACAGGCATTCCTATGGTCAAAATACATCAAAAGTACCTCGGGTTACACACAGTTGTTGGACGATCTATGAAAGGAATATTTGAAAATATTTTGGATAAAATTGATAAAACATCCAAGGCTGGACCCCCTAAAATCTCCAAATATGGAAAGGAAACCCTCATTAAGGTGGCCCTTCAATCTGTTCCCAGCTATTTCATGTCAATTTTGAAGCTTCCTGCTACCATTTTCAACCAGATCTACTCTCGCACTGACAAATTCTGGTGGGGTAGAAAGGATGGAAGGAATAAGACCCATTGGATCGACTGTCCAAAACTCTGCAAACCCAATTCCGAAGGAGGAATGGGATTCCGAGACCTCTTCCATTTTAATGATGCATTGCTGGATAAGAAAGGATTCCGCCTTATTAATCATACATCATCTCTCTATGCACGGATTCTCCGTGAAAAAAACTTCCCACACAAGGATTTACAGGACTCCCATCTTGGCCCCCGTCACAACATCATCTTGAGAAGCATCTGGGGCTCCTGGAATATGCTGAATAAAGGATTGGGTTGGAGTATTGGAAATTGATCAACAGTTAATATTTGGACTGATCCCTGACTTATTGACAAGGAAGATGTGTGGGCTTTATCCCATATCCATCCAAGTTCTGAATGTTCCACTGTCCGGTTCCTGTTTTCTTACCAGGGGAATGGGTGGTGCTTGGAAAAGTTTTTATCTTCGATCAATGAAAGGGACATAAGGATCATTATGAGTATCCCCTATGTTTCAGATGTAGGCCCCGACCATTTATTCTAGATCAATGACATATAGAGATCCTACAAAGTAAAATCAGGATATCTGCTCTCCCTTTGTACATGAACTGATGAAGGGGATGAGGGTCCCTTGAAGTCACTGTGGAAGCTCAATGTCCCCCCAAAAATCCGCCATTTCTGGTGGCAGGTGTGCACTGGCACCCTCCCCACCATGAACCTCCTTGTCTTCTGACATATGTCCAGTGAAAATTCCATCCCCTTCTGCTCGTACGTCCCAGAATCTCCCTTATATTCTCTTTTCCAATGCCCATGGGAAAAGGAGGGTTGGTCCAAAAGGGGATCCCCTACTAATCTCTTCCTAGATCTGTCCTCGGACCTCACCTCTCTCCTGATGCGATGGTGCTCCTCGTTTTTTCCAGCTAAAGTGGGATCACTTTGTATCCTGGCATGGATCATATTGGTTTGGTTTAATGATTCCATCATTAATCATATGTTTATGCCTCATGGATTGTGGATTGAATGGGCATCATCCTAGATTGCAGGCAGGCATCACCACTCTAAGAAACAAAGGCCATTTGTAACCCCTTCTTCCTCCCCACATTGGTGCCCACCACCGGAAGGGATTATCAAGATTAATGTGGATGCGTCTCTCCACAAGGATGGACATGTTGGTCTCATTATTATGGCCTTGGACCACCATGGTTTAATCATTGTATCCAAACATGAATCACACCACGGGATCTGGGAACCCACAGTGGCTGAAGCGGTCGCCATCCTTGTCGGGCTGAAATTCGCTAATTATCGTGGATGAAAATGAATTAACCTCGAATCAGAATACCTCACCATTGTTAATTCCATCAAACTCAATGATGTCAATCTTCAATATTTTGGATCCCTCATTAGGACTATTCATTCCCTCTGTCAATGCTTCACAAGCTACACCTTCTCCTTCATCAAAAGAGAAGGTAACAATGCTGCCCATCAGCTGGCAGCCACCGGCCCCCCTTACAAAGAACAGCTCTGGCTGGATCACTTCCCCTCTTGGTTATGTGAAATTAACTCCGCTGATATTCATTAGTTAATGAATTCTTATTTTCTTAAAAAAATTAAAGGTGGTAATGTAAAAATGAAGAACAACGTTTCTAGTGTCGGTAGTTCATCATACACATAAAA